>RJWK010008645.1:0-47137 GCA_004363435.1 Platanista minor
TTTTTTTTTTTTTTTTGCTGTACACGGGCCTCTCACTGTTGTGGCCTCTCCCGTTGAGGAGCACAGGCTCTGGACGCACAGGCTCAGTGGCCATGGTTCACGGGCCTAGCTGCTCTGCGGCATGTGGGATCTTCCCGGACCGGGACACGAACCCGTGTCCCCTGCATCAGCAGGCGGACTCTCAACCACTGCGCCACCAGGGAAGCCCCAGAAAATTATTTTTTTTATGTAAATAAAAAAACCCAAAAAAACCCGATAGACAGAATCCTTGGACAAATGGTAAAAGCAAAGTTATACAGACAAATTCACACACAGAAGCATACACATACACACTCACAAAAAGCAAAAAAAGGAAAAAAATATATATATATTGTTGCTCCCAAAGTCCACCTTCTCAATTTGGGATTATTTGTTGTCTATTCAGGTATTCCACAGGTTCAGGGTACATCAAGTTAATTGTGGAGATTTAATCCACTGCTCCTGAGGCTGCTGGGAGAAATTTCTCTTTGTCTTCTTTGTTCACACAGTTCCCGGTGTTCAACTTTGGATTTGGACCCACCTCTGCGTGTAGGTCGCCTGAGGGCATCTGTTCTTCACTCAGACAGGATGTGGTTAAAGGAGTAGCTGACTCAGGGCCTCTGGCTCACTCCGGCTGGGGTAGGGAAGGGTATGGATGCAGGGTGAGCCTGCGGCAGCAGAGGCTGGCATGACATTGCACCAGCCTGGGACGTGCTGTGCATTCTCCTGGACAAGTTGTCCCTGGATCATGGGACCCTGGCAGTGGCAGGCTGCACAGGTTCCTGGGAAGGGAAGTGTGGATGGTGACCTGTGCTTGCACACAGGCTTCTTGGTGGCTGCAGCCGCAGCCTTAGTGTTTCATGCCCGTCTCTTGGGTTCACACTGTTAGCTGTGGCTCGTTCTCATCTCTGGAGTTCCTTTAAGTGACTCTCTTAATCCCCTCTCCTCGTGCACCAGGAAACAAAGAGGCGAGAAAAAGTCTCTTGTCTCTTAGGCAGCACCAGAATTTCCTGGACTCCCTCTTCGCTAGCTGTGGTGCACTAGCCCCCTTCAGGCTGTGTTCATGCAACCAATCCCAGTCCTCTCCTTGGGATCTGACCTCCAAAGCCGGAGCCTCAGCTGCCAGCCCCCACCCACCCCAGTGGGTTAACAGAGAAGTCTCTCGGGCTGGAGAGTGCTGGTTGGCACCAATCCTCTGTGTGCGAATCTCTCCACTTTGCCCTCCACACCCCTGTGGCTGTGCTCTCCTCCATTGCTCTGAAGCTCCCGCCCTCCACCACCAGCTGTATCCACCCATGAAGGGGCTTCCTAGTGTGTGGAAATCTTTCCTCCTTCACAGCTCCCTCCCACTGGTGCCGGTCCCGTCCCTATTCTTTGTCTCTGTTTTTTCTTTTTTCTTTTGCTCTACCCAGGTACATGGGGAGTTTCTTGCTTTTTGGGAGGTCTGAGGTCTTCTGCCAGCATTCAGTAGGTGTTCTGTAGGAGTTGTTCCTCATGTAGATGTATTTCTGATGCATCTGTGGGGAGGAAGATGATCTCTGTATCTTACTCTTCGGCCATCTTGAAGCTCCTCCATCAGTGATTTTTGATGTTACTATTGTAATTATTTTGGGGTGCGACAAACCACACTCATATATGATGGCAAGCAATAAATGTTTTGCGTGTTCTGACTGCCCCACCAACTTGCTCTTCCCCCATCTATCTCCCTCTCCTTGGGTCTGCCTGTTCCCTGAAACACAACAATAAATAAATTAGGTCAATTAATAACCCTTCAATAGCCTCTAAGTGTTCAAGTGAAAGGAAGAGTCACGTATTTCTCATTTTAAATCAAAAGATTAAGCTTAGTGAAGAAGGCATGTCAAAAACTGAGATTGGCTGAAAATTAGGCTTCTTGTGCTAAACAGTTGGCCAAGTTGTGAATGCAAAGGAAAAGTTCTTGAAGGAAATTAAAAGTGTTACTCCAGTGGACACATGAATGATGAGGAAGAAAAATAACCTTATTGCTGATATGGAGAACGTTTTAGTGGCCCGGATAAATCAAACCAACCACAACAATCTCTTAAGCCAAAGCCTAATCCAGAGCAAGATCCTAACTCTCTTCAAGTCTATGAAAGTTGAGAGAGTGAGGAAGCTGCAGAAAAAATGTTTGAAGTTAGCAGAAGGTGGTTCATAAAATTTAAGGAAAGAATCCAACTCCCTAGAATAAAAGTGCAAGGAGAAGCAGCAGGTGCTGATGTAGAAGCAGCAACAAACTATCCAGAATATTTGGCTAAGATAATTAATGAAAGTGGCTACACTAGACAACAGATGGTCAATGTAAATTAAACAGTTTCTGTTGAAAGGAGATACCATCTAGGACTTTCATAGATAGAGAGGATAAGTCAATGCCTGGCTTCAAAGCTTCAAAGCATAGGCTGACTCTCCTATTAGGGGTAATGCAGCTGGTGACTTTAACTTGAAGCTAATGCTTATTTACCATTCTGAAAATCCTAAGGCCCTTAAGAATTATGCTAAATATATTTTGCTTCCACTCTATAAATGGAACAACAAACAATAGAAGACAGCACATCTGTTTACAGCATGGTTTACTGAACATTTTAAGCCTACTGTTGAGACCTACTTCTCAGAAACAAAGATTGTTTTCAAAATATTAATGCTCATTGACAATGCATCCAAGAGCTCTGCTGAAGATGTACCATCAGATTAAGGTTTTCATCCCTGCTAACATGACATCCATTTTACAACCCATGGATCAAGAAGTGATTTAAGTTTTCAAGCCTTATTCTTTAAGAGATATATATTTCATAAAGTTATAGTTGCCATAGATAGTGAATCTTCTGGTGGATCTGGGTAAAGTCAATTGAAAACTTTCTGAAAAGGATTCACTATTCTAGATGTCATTAATAACATTTGTGATCATGGGAAGGATCAAAATAACAACATTAGCAAGAGTTTGGTAAAATTTGATTCCAATTCTCATGGATGACTTGCTATGATTCAAAACTTCAGTGGAGGAAGTAGCTACAGTTGTAGTGAAAATAGCAAGAAAACTAGAATTATAATTGGAGCATGAAGGTCTGACTGAATTGCTACAATCTCATGACACAAATGAAGGATGAAAAGTTGCTTCTTATGAACAAAGAAAGTGGTTTCTTGAGATGGAATCTATCATTGGTGAAGATTCTGGGAAGATTGTTGAAATGACAACAAAGCATTTAGAATATTACATAAACTTAGTTTATAAAGCAGTGGCAGGTTTTGAGGAAACTGACTCCAGTTATGAAAGAAGTTCTACAGTGGGTAAAATGTTATTGAACAGCATTACATGCTATGGAAATATCTTTGATTAAAGGAAGAGTCAATTGATGTGAAAAACTTCACTGATGTCTTATTAAAAGAAAGTGCCACAGCCATCCCAAACTTTAGCAACCAGTATCCTGATCAGTCAGCAGCCATCAACATTGAAGTAAGACCTTCAATTAGAAAAAAATTAAGACTCACTGAAGGCTCAGATGATGGTTAGCATCTTTAGCAATAAAGTAGTTTTTAATTATGGTATGTACATTGTTTTTAAGCATAATGTCATTGCACACTTGGTAAACTACAGTAAAGTGTAAACATAACTTTTATATGCACTGGGAAACCAAAAAAATGTGTGTTACTCTTTTTATGTCAAAATTAGCTTTTCTGTAGTGGTCTAGAACTGAACACACAATGTCTTTGAGGTATGCCTGCATTTCCATTTCTAAATGTGACATGAGAATAGCATGTGAAAATTTAAAGATCTTCTACAAATAAAAAGAAAAGGCAAGAATATTAGTGAAAACAAAGGTCAACAAAAGTTGAAAATTGAAAATATGAGGAAAATAATGAAAAGTTTAAAGATTTTGATAGTTAATTTTCTGTGTCAACTTGACTGGTCATGGAGTGCCCAGATTAAAAATTTTTTTCTGGATGTGTCTAAGAGAATGTTTCTCAATGAGGTTAACATTTGAACTGGTGGACTCAGTAAACTAGATTGCCTTCCTTGATGTGAGTAGTTATGATTCAATCTATTGAATGGTGTAAAGGCAGAGGAAGAAGGAATTCATTACTTTTGATTTCTGCCTGCCTGGTTGAGTTGGGAATTATCTTTTCTGGCCCTTAGACTGGGATTTACACCATTGACACTCCTGGTTCTCAAGACTTCAGACTTGGATTGAATTACACCACTGTTTTCCTGAATCTCCAGATTTTAAATAGATATACAGAACAAGATTGTGTTTACCAGGGGGGAAGGGGTTGGGTGGATGGGCAAAATAGATGAAGGGGATTAAGTGGTAAAAACTTCCAGTTATAAAATAAATAAGTCACAAGGATGTAATGTACAGCATGGGGAATATACTCAACAGCATTGTAAGAATTTTATGTAGTGACAAATGCTTACTAGACATACCTAATTGTGGTGATCATTTCATAATGTATAAAAATGTCAAATCACTATGCTATATGTATGAAATTAATAATATGGTAAGTCAATTATATTTCAATTAAAAATTTAAAAAGGAAGCATAGTAAGCTGTGACATATTTTGTGTTGTTTGGCATTCTCCTTCTCACTGGTTGGAGTGCAGATGAAATGCCTAGTGTTTTAGATTGATTTTTTTGTTTATGAAAGAATGATAAAGAGAATTGCAAAGGCATTTGACATCTTTGTGAAAATGAATTAAACAACTGCCAACCTTCAGAAATCTTGTTGGCTGTTAATTGTAGCAAACATAGTCATTTCTGAAACAACAAACTAAGGCAGAATGAGATACACTTTGCAAAGTCTAGCCTAGGATCAGTGCAAGAATTGGAATTCCTGAGCTCTGCTATTTTATCACACTAAAATGAAAGTGCAGCAGTGGAAACGTCATGGATTTTGGAGACATAAACTGTGTGGTCAAGTCTCATTCTTTAAAATTGCTGTTTAGGTAACCCCAGGAAAATCACATAAACCACTTCTGCCTCAGTATCTCCATCCATATTATTAGAAAAATATTATATCCTTACATTTTTGAGATTTAATAAAGATAATGCACTTTAGATGTTTGGTATTTATTTGTTATTTACTTTCCTTTTGAACAAAAAGCTTTAGTTGTATCAAGGGAATAATTCAAAATGACCAAAAAATTTGCCTCTGCACCTGGAAAGTGACCTTTGGTTAGTTACCTAAGGTAGGATTCAGGCTGACAATGATGCAGTGACCCTTTTCAAATCATGCTACAGATATTAAAACACCATCTGTCATTACAGATGGTGTGATGGCAGGAGGCAGCTGTGATATTTCTGATGACAAAATAAAATCAAAACACTTTAAAGGGGTATCTAGCAGGTCTAAAATTCTTGAAATGTAACATAATTATATATAAAATATTTTGATTTGGATAGTAAAAAGCAACCATACAGGATTGAAAAAGGAGAAATTTATTTGAAAAGTTTTGATACAAAATGTTAACATTTTATTGACAGTGATATCAGTTTAAACTAATAAAATGATGCATGTGAAAGTAATGAGTTCATGATGGCTAATCAAAACTACAAGTCTGTTTCTCTTTGCTCTGAGAATCATATAAAATGACAATAAAAATAAACACATAAAAGTAAATGAGAGAGAAGACAAATTATCTGTGAATGAGAAATTTCTGCCTATTCATGGATAACGTAGATCGTCCAGACACCAGTACCTATAAGTGACAATTGCAGTGGAGGGGAGAGCTTCTCTGGACGACCAGCAGAATTACAAAAATGATAGCACAAAGGGAGAAGGTGAGAATGGAAGCCGTAACAGGGGTTTGGTTGAAATGTTGAATATTGAGTTAATCCACCAGTCCAAATCCCTATATTCTTCTCTTACCTTCACTATTTCCTCACCCATTCCCAAGAGGAATAAAAGAGAACTACAGCATCATAACAACATACATTATCAAATACAGGCTAGTATTTAAAAAAAAAAAAGTCTTAAAAAGAATTAGAACTGCTCAAGTGAGCTTTGGATTCCTAGAGTAAGGTACACCCATGCTAGAATTTGGTCATCTCCAGTCTAAAGATGAGGTCTCTGCTTTTGACTATGAAATAAGTACTTTTAACTTCAAACTTGACATAAGTTCCAAGAAAATTCAATAAAATTTCCCTGTCATGGGAGTGTCTTGAAAGAATAAAACATGATTCCGTGGACAGAATAGTATAGATAAAAATAAGCAGTTATCTTAAAAATTAAAAGTAAAGTAAAGTCAATGCCATTTCAGAAGTCTCTTTTTTTCCTCATAATTAAAAAATCTATGGTTTATTGTGAAATATAGAAATGTTTACAAGTATTAGAATTATAATAGTAAAAGGAAAAAAACTTATGAATCCAGTACCAATATTTAAATAAAAATTAACAATAGCAGAGTTCTGCTTCAATAATGCTACCTCGTATTAGATTAATCCTTCTACAAATAAAAGTAATAAATCTGAACAAAACACTAAAATCAACCACATGAAGGCACTGGAAAGTTGACAAAAGCAGGCAGAAACTGGAAGGCAGTTGATGGCTGAATGAGGGGGAATGTAATGACTAGGAATTGTGTTTTGTGACTTTTCTTCAGAAGATTCTCCCCAAGCTGTGTGGTTCAAGGTGGCATGAGGTCATCCTGAACTGAACTGAAGAATAGAGTTGGAGCTACCAGAACACATGGAAAGTAAAGAAGTAAATCTCAGAGAGAAGGAAAATGCAGAAAAGTAAATCCCCAAAACTTTGTTGACACTTCACTGAAAAACTTTAGCTAAGTTCTGAACTATACATTCTTGCATAAGTTGCCAGAAACTTCCTGAGGAATGCAAAGCTGAAAGGCTAGAAATACTGAACAACTGTTACACAGTGTAAGGGAGAAGTATTTCAAAGTTAAATCCAACCAAGTTCACTGTCTGGTAGAATAAAAATCAACACTACACAGGAAGATAGCAGAATCCCAAATGTCTATCCTTTATTAGTCACAATATGATGTACACAATAAAAATTTATTAGACATGAATAGAAACAAAAACAGGTGACCTATAATCAATAGACAAGGCAATCAATTGAAACTGACATAGAAATGACTCAGATGTTAGAATCTGTAGACAAAGACTTTAATGTAGCTACCATAAATATGTTTGAACTTAAAGAAAATTTGTATAATAATGAATAAACAAGTAGAATACTCATGCCAAAATGGAAAATAAATCTTAAAATAAGAGGTATTCTAGAATTAATATTTATAAAATATGAAATTAAAATTTTATGGTAAGAATTTAATTACAGATTGAAGTCAGAAGAAAGGGCCAGTTAAGTTGAACATAGACAAACAGAAATTATCCAATCCTAATAACTGAGAAATACATTTTTTTTTTTTTTTTTTTTGCAGTACGTGGGCCTCTCACTGTTGTGGCCTCTCCCGTTGTGGAGCACAGGTTCCGGACTCGCAGGCTCAGAGGCCATGGCTCATGGACCCAGCCGCTCCGCAGCATGTGGGATCTTCCTGGACGAGGGCATGAACCCGTGTCGCCTGCATCGGCAGGTGGACTCTCAACCACTGTGCCACCAGGGAAGCCCAGAAATACATATTTTTTTAAATACAAAGTTTCTCAGTGAACTGTGTGAATATATAAACTCATTTCATGTATGTTCAAATGAAGTCAAAGAAGGAGGAAGAGAGAAAATGAGGTAGAAAAAATATTTGAAGAAATAATGTTCCAAAATTTCTAAATTTGTTGACTGACATAGAAGTTTATATCTAAGAAGGTGAAGAAACTCCAGTTAGTATAAATACAAAGAGAATGACACCTAAGCACATTAGAGTCAAATTTTGAAAATCCATAGATAAAGAAAATATCATTAAAACATGGAAGAGGAAGTAGTACAGTACATATAAGGAGACAATATTAAGAAAGGCATCTGCATTGTTTTTCCAGAAAAAAAATGTAAAAGAGAATAAAATAGAAAAAAATCTTTATAGAGCAGAGAAAACAAGAAAAAAATACAGAAAGAAACCCTGTTAACTCAAAATTCTGAATCCAGCACAACTACCTTTCATATGAGGGCAAAATAACGTTTCTATAGATAAACAAAATAGGAGTAACTGTGCCACTAGTGGAGCTGCACTACAAATAACAGTAAGTAGATTATTTACAATAAAGAGAAATAAGAACAGATCAAATATGGGGTTATAGGAAGAAATGAGGAGCACCCAAAATGTAAATATAATACAGTGTTCTACGGTTTGTAACACAAGTAGAGGTATTATATATGAAAACAATACCACAAAATATGGGAGTAGTTGGATCTATCTGTGACAAGGTTTTTACATTTTATACAATAGGTTAAGGATGCATTTTCTAACTTTTTATTTTATATTGGAGTATAGTTGATTAACAATGTTGTGATAGTTTAGAGTGTACAGCAAAATGATTCAGTTACATGTATCTATTCTTTTTCAAATTCTTTTTCCATTTAAGTTGATACATAATATTGAGCAGAGTTCCATGTGCTATGTAGTAGGTCCTTGTTGGTTATCCATTTTAAGTATAGCAGTATGTACATGTCAATCCTAAACTCCCTAAGTATCCCTTCCCTCCCCTTCCCCCCTGGTAACCTTTAGTATATTCTCTAAGTCTGTGAGTCAGTTTCTGTTTTATAAGTAAGTTCATTTGTATTATTTCTTTTTAGATTCCATTTATAAGTGATATCATATGATATTTGTCTCTCTCTGTCTGACTTACTTCACTCAGTATGACAATCTCTAGGTCCATCCATGTTGCTGCTAATGGCATTATTTCATTCTTTTTAATGGCCTAGTAAAATTCCATTGTATATATGTGCCACATGTTCTTTATTCATTCCTCTGTCAATGGACATTTAGGTTGCTCCCATGTCTTGACTATTGTAAACAGTGATGCAATGAACACTGAGGTGCGTAAAGGATGCATTTTTCTTAATTCCTAGAGAAATAACTAAAAAAAAAAATGTTAGGAGGCATGGCTATAAATTCAGCAGAAAAAAAATACACTAGAATAGTAAAAACAAAACCAAATAAAATACTAGATTAACTCTAATAAAGACAAGACAGAAGGATTAGTTAGTGTGAGATTGGACTAATAGAAAACAAATAGTAAAATTGTGGACCTCAATCCAACAATTTATATTAAATTTTAAAATGACCCAGCAATCCCACTACTGGGCATATACCCTGAGAAAATCATAATTCAAAAAGAGTAATGTACCAAAATGTTCATTGCAGCTCTACTTACAATAGCCAGGACTTGGAAGCAACCTAAGTGTCCATCAACGGATGAATGGATAAAGAAGATGTGGCACATATATACAATGAAATATTACTCAGCCATAAAAAGAAACGAAACTGAGTTATTTGTAGTGAGGTGGATGGACCTAGAGTCTGTCATACAGAGTGAAGTAAGTCAGAAAGAGAAAAACAAATACCATATGCTAACACATATATATGGAATCTAAGAAAAAGAAAAGGGGGGGGTCTTGAAGAACCTAAGGGTAAGTTGGGAATAAAGACACAGACCTATTAGAGAATGGACTTGAGGATATGCAGAAGGGGAAGGGTAATCTGTGACAAAGTGAGAGAGTAGCGTGGACATATGTACACTACCAAACGTAAAATAGATAGCTAGTTGGAAGTAGCCACATAGCACAGGGTGATGAGCTTGGTGGATTGTGACCACCTAGAGGGGTGGGATAGGGAGCGTGGGAGGGAGGGAGATGCAAGAGGGAAAAGATATGGGAACATATGTATATGTATAACTGATTCACTTTGTTATAAAGCAGAAATTAACACACCATTGTAAAGCAATTATACTCCAATAAAGATGTTAAAAAAAAAAAAGATCAATGCTATAAAGACTGAAAATAAAAGGCAGAATAGAATAGATAAAAAAGCTAGAGAAGTGTATTCTGTTTGCAGGGTCATATTTTGGATTTATAACACTGATAGGGTTAAGGCAAAATGATGGAAAATGAGATGTACTGTGCAATACTAGAAAACTCTATGATTATAAAAATAGCTAAAAAATTACATATCTAAACAACTAATGTTTTCAGAGATGATAAAATTTTCAAATATCAGAAAGTTATAAGTACCTAGTGAATTCATCTAATACCATAATTTGCAAAAAGAAAAAAATCAAACAAAACTCACAACAAAATGGAATTGAGGTAAATCCAAAAACATAGACAAAGGTTTTTAAAAAGACACTTTTCAGGAATCAATAAATAGACAAAAAAAGCAATAAGAACATATCACTATTAAACAACACTATCAATCACCTGAACTCAATTGATTTTATAAAATACTACAACCAATGATTCCAGAATATACATTATTTTCAAGTGCACATGGAGTATTAACCAAGAGACCACATGCATGGGAATAAAATAAATTTCAATAATATTAAAGATAGAAATATTACAAAGCATATTTTCTGAAAATAGTGGCTTTAAATTAATAGTTATAACAAGGGATTTAAAAATCACCATATATTTGAAAAGTTTAAAGCACAATAGAAAATAATGTGTCAAATATTATCACAAGTCATAATAAAATATTTTGAATCAAATGATAATAATATCTCAACATATGCACATTTGTGAAATCCAGCTAAAGCAGTGATTAAAGGAAACTTTATAAATATAAATACTTCTATTAGAAAATGAAAATGTAAAAATTTTCTACCATAAAGAATAAAAAGAAGCTGAGTAATTTAAATACAACATAATTGGAAAGGAGTAAATAAAATAAAAATGAGAGCAGAAAAACATGAGAAAGAAAATGTAACAGTAATTAAAAAGAAAATAAAAACAAGTTTATTCTTTGAAAAGCCACACTAGCAGGGCATATTGAGAGAAACAGAAAGAGCAACAGAGTAAAGTTACCAATTCCATAAATAAAGAAATAAGTATCAATATTGAATATTCTACAGACAAGAAAAGGTATAGAAAAGAATATCATAAATGACTCTATATTAAACTGTGACAGTTCCTTGAAAAAATACAACTTAACACACCTGACATAAGAATAGTCATATCAATTAAAGAAATTACATTTTTTATCAGAATCATTACTTCAAAGAAATCTCAAGACCCACATGGCTTCACTGTTGAGTTTTCTCATTCATGGAAGATAAAATATCACATTTATCATATTGTTCACAAATTAGAAAAGAAACTTCTCATCTCGTTTTATGAAGCCAGCAAACCCTGATATGAAAGCCAGACTGACACATTACAAGTAAATAAACTATCATAACCAAAGATTTAAAATTCCTAAAAAAATAGTGAAACAAACCTAGCAGTATATACAACATAAAATAATTTACCACTAAGTGATGTTTGTCCCAGGTGTGCAAGATTGGTTTAACATTTAAAAATCACTTAGAGTAATTTAAAAATTGAATACAAAGAAAAATTATAGGATCATCTCAATATATGCACAAAACTCATTTGGCAAAGTTCAACATTCATCTTTGATTTAAAAATCTCAGTAGACTTTGAATAGAAGGAAGTTTCTGAATGTGAAAAAAAAAATCTATAAAACACCTATGGTTAATACCATACTAAAAGGTAAAATATTAAATCCTTCCCCTAAGTTCAGGAACAAGGCTAGGGTGTTCATTCTCACCATTTCTATGTAGCCTTTCATTAAATAGTCTAGCAGACAATAAAAATAAATAAAGTGCATAAAGTTTGGAAGGAAAAAAGTAATAGTTTTCACTCATGGAAGATATGATTGCTTATAAAGAAATCCTTAAGAAATTAACAATCAATGAGAATTAAGAAATTAATTTATCAAGATTACAGAATACATGGTCAAAAATAAAATTAAAAAAATCCTTTCTATATAATAGCAACAAATACTGGTAAATAACATGACTAAAACTACCTTTTAAAATAAAAAGCACTCAATGCATATTAAAAAATTAAAATATTAAAAAAGTAAAATATATAAAATATTAAAATAAAAATATAAAATTTCTACACTAAATACTACAAAACTCATGGAGACAAATTTTATTTTATTTATTTATTTTATTTATTTATTTATTTTTGATGTTTTAGTTTAAATTTTATTTCCTGCCCCCAAACATCCATTAAGCCTCCAGGAGAAGGAAAAGGGGATGTGACTAGCAATAGAGAGAAATTTTCTTCACAACAATGGCCATGGCAAGCTTAGGCACTTTGGGTGAAATCTCTCTGGGAAGTACTGGCAGAGGAATAAAAGGCAAACTGACACACAAGTATTGCTTGGTGTGCATTTCCAGGCTCTGCCTTCTTTCTCATCTCTTGGTGGCAGGTGGAGGCAGAAGAGAAAAGGTTACACTTTTTTTATAAACTGGCAGAATAAGCTTATAACATCCTCTCACTATCTCTGCTAGGTTCTAGTCTCTGCAGCACTATATAAGCTTTGCCCAGAGTAATGAACAGTTGAAAGTCAAATGTAATACTTCACCAAACAACTTAAAAATGCTTGCACACTGGGAAGGATTAAGTTGCAGAGAAGACAAATGGACCCAGAGCAGCCTTTACCAAAAGAGAATATTGTGCTAAATGTACAGTCATAGCTCTTTTCCATATGAAGAAACAATCAGAAGGATAAAAGAACTTGGTCAAAATCACACAAGTAAGTAGGCCAAAATCTGGTCGGTCTGTCTCTCCTAAGTGTTGAGTTCTTTAACCACCAGGCTAGCTTTTCTCAAATCTGATTCATGCATAGAATAACTATATACCTCTGTTTGCCTTGAATACTCCCTGTTTATACATATGCCTGCTGCAGTTTTTAATATTGCCCACTTTGACTCCCAAAAACAACTGAGAATACACAATAATTTGGTCACTCTATCCTTGGACCACTGTGGTGGAACTGCCCAAGAAGCTTCTTAAAAGTGCAGCTTCCTGAGCCCTACTCCAGATGTAGATAAGTTTTCTGAGGGTTGGCTCAAGAATCCAGGTACAAGTCTTTTTAAGTGTTTTTAAGTCACCCCCAGGTGAGTCTCTTGCTCTCGTAGGTTAATAAACCATTTATTCTGTCTACCCCAGATGCCCAGCCAGGTCCTGTTAAGGTAGGAGTCGCCGCATCACATCAGAGAGATGCTCCCCGCCAAGTAGTCTCTGGAGCCTTGGAGAATCTAAATGGTCTCATGCTGGCCCACCTGCCATGACAAACCTCCTCCAGAGCATTCCCCTTCACATTTTACCTTCCACCACTCCCAAAGGCACTCTGCTCCAATGAGGCCTGACTTCTTCTGTCTTAACGTGCACCCACTGATTCAAGCAATTTAGGAATACAAGGTGCTGTGGTTCTCAACCAGGGTAGCCCAACCTCTAAAATAGTAGTCCAAGCAGTCTCTACCTCCTGGGCACATCCCCTCTGCAACAAGCCCAGTAAACGAATGTCCCATCTTTGCTTCTCAAGGTCGGCAACAGGGAGTCCCCCTCCTAAAGAAGATTCTCTCTCATTGCCACACTATCAAAGGCTGCCCCAATTGTGATTCCTTCCTGTGGGCCTGATCAGGCTAAGGGCAGAGTTGTCTCTTTCCTTCTCTGAGTTGGACCAAATCGTCTTAGTAACACCTCTTCACAGTGTTGACCATGTTTTTCACGTGGGCTGCTGCTAAGCCTTTATCTCATCCTTTCATGGTGGAGAGAGAGAGGATTATAATGATTTTTACTTCTAGGGGAGAGGGGAGTGTAATGAGTATGTTGTCATTTTGTATTATGTCCTTTTGTAGTGAATTTGTTTTGAATTTCATATTAAAACGGGCCCAGCATTCCCACTTTGTGGGTCATTCAGCACCCTCATTTTGCACCTTTAACATCTCTCTCAGTATCACTTGGAAACATTTGAAATGGCATGAGCTTGTCCTCACATTCCTGTCAGCTGTAAATCCGGAACCCCAGCATGAACCTAATAACCATTGAGCAGAACACCTCTCCACTATCTATGTAACACTGGGTAGGCCCCGTAACCTCTTGGATTTTTAAATCCTCAGGTGTAAAAATGTGAGGGTGCTATGAATTTATATTTGGGGCAGGACAAGGTCGAGAAGAGTGTGTCTTTGCTTTTATTCTTCCAAAGTGGAATGTCTTCCCTCTCTTCCCCATGGGTCCAAATCTCACTTGTCCTTCAGGCCCACTGCCAAGGAGCCTTCCCTGATTCCTCAGTCCACGCAAATCTCTGCCTCTTAGGTTCAGTGCCATACAACCTAGCTGTCTCTTAACGTTAATTTTGTCTCTTAACCCTAATTAGTTAACAAGCTAATCTCATAATGTGGGTCTCTCTTGCCCTCCTGTGGACCCTGGGGCTGCGCCAGCCCACCAGCATGCCCCACGTGGGGTGTCTACTAGACTAGGGCATGGGTGGGGAGGCCTAGGTGTGAGGGGCCAGGCAGAGTACCTCTGCCTCCACCCTGCTCTCCTCCACAAAACTGCCCCTCCTCCTGAAGCCTGCCTCCCAAGTCACAGGTTCCTTATTATGACCTCACTGGGTAGTGATGACCTCGCGGGCCTTCTCACAGTTTCCATGGCAGGGTAACTATGGAAACATGCTGCCCTCTGAGAAACTTCCCTACCAGTTCTCCACCAGATACCAATCTCTTTGGTTGTCTGAGAGAGAATGTCTGACCGGATCGTCTATATGTACTCAAACCTGTGCTCTGTTCCCTGGCTGGGCAGTGCAGCAGATACACCGAGACCGGGCATCTGTAGAAGAGGCATGGTGTACACACAACCGCACCTGGCTGCCACATGTTTCTGTGGGGCTTGCCCACTACGTATACCTGAGCACTTTCCCAGATGTAAGTAATACTAGTGACCTGGGACAACTTCAGGGTCCCACAGTGCTCACTGCTGACGACAAGTGAAAGTTCATCCCTGGATTAGTGTGCAGGAAACTTTTGATCTTTAAAATGTAGCCTTCCGCGTTGGGCTACAAGATGCTTCCATTCAGACCGTTTCCTGATTGGCCTTTTAGCGAAAGACAAGTGCATTTTTGTTGCCAAATGGTAAATGGAGCAGTATGAGAAAAAGGGCGACTCTTGAACTGCACCTTCAAACCTAGGCACCACTGTACTGTCATGTAGACATCTATATCGGTCCCCTCAGATATTTCCCATATTGAGCTGCTGAGTACTAGGGGAGAGGGTGGTGCCACATTCATGGGAGGACCAGAAGAATCAAGGTGGGGGGGGTGTTGATGAAGTGCTAGTGAGACTGGAGGGCTGAGGAGATGGTATCCCAGGAGGCTGGGTTGATGTGAGCCTAGACTTGGTACCCAGAACTCGGTTCTGAGTCTCCTGATCACTGTGTCTCAGCATTTGACCTTGTTATAATCTAGATAAAAGTATCAGAGGGCTAGAGTTCAGTGTGGTTGAAACAGGCAGTATAAATGGGGCCCAAGAGGGGTTGCCAAGGTGGGAGGGGTTCTTAAACAATTTATATTAGATTATTT
Source organism: Platanista minor (assembly GCA_004363435.1). Classification (NCBI taxonomy): domain Eukaryota; kingdom Metazoa; phylum Chordata; class Mammalia; order Artiodactyla; family Platanistidae; genus Platanista; species Platanista minor. Next base: position 15,527 of record RJWK010008645.1, read on the forward strand.
TTTTTCCAAACCTTGAAAGGCATTTCCATTAAAGCCTCAGAAGTGACAGACTGCAAGAAATGTTTTCTCTGTTGTGGAAGGGAGACCTGGAGAAGATCACGATTGCAACTACTTTCGGGTTCTACTGTTTTCTCTGGAAACGGTGGAGAGACTTCCTCATCTGGTACAGCCGTAGGCTCTAGGAATTGCTTTTTCAGCCAGTGTCCCTTCTCTAGGGAGTCATAGAGGTGATGGGCCAAGGCTGTGTTTTGGATGCCAAGTATATTAAAGATCTTCAGCCAGAAACTGGGATAAACATGAGAGAGGGAAATTCTGGCAGGAGACTGTGTACAGCAGATGTGACTGATCAGTTCTGATTTTCTTTGCAGCAGCAGTGGCTCCCGTTTCTCCTCCTACACCTGGTCACGACCATGTCCTCTACCGAGGGTGTGGAGAAACGCAGTTGGGCTGGCATGGTGAGACATACTGCCTGGTTGGTGGCTACCGGTCCTACGGGGATGTTCCTTTGGACACGCCAGCAAAGGTGGAAGCAGAGAAGCCAGCCCGCAGACGTGCTCCCAAGAGGAAGCGCGCTCCGGAAGAGTCGGACGAAGATCTCGGTTGCCCCAGACGCAAAATCCCGCGATTGTAGCATGGTGCCAGGAGTCGGCCTCCACAGAATCTTGCTGGCTGAGCCATCCTGAGATCCAAGGCAGAATTCTTCTCAAACCTTAGGGAGGTAACCCAGGCAACGTCAGGTACCACGGCAGCCCTGTGTATTATTCCTTTCTGATAATTCTTTCAGTGTATCCCTTCTGGCTTTGTACAAAGCGATTCTTTGTTTTGTATCTCGCCGCTGCTGAGCTCTGCAGATGTTGCTCCTTCCACACAGTTCGCCAATTCCGTGAGCCTTACTGAGCCGAGACAAATTTTAAATCAAAACAAATAAATGGAGAGAGATATCTCATATTGAAAATTGGAATGCCTAATAGTATTAAGAAGTCCATTCTCCACTACTTCATCTATAGATCCAATGTTCTCCAAATTATCATATTCACAATAAGTTATTGTAAAATCTGACAAGCTGTAAAATGTATATGGAAATTCAAAAGATCTAAAAGAAATAAAAAACTGTGTGTGTCTGTGTGTATCTGTGTGTGTGTGAGTGTGTGTGTGTGTGTATAGACAAAAAGAGAAAGAATATCAAAGCAAAATACATAAACTGCTAGCAAATTTTGAATCCAGGTCAATGTTATACAGGAATTTTATGTTATTCTTGCCACTTTTGTCTGAGCTTAAAATTGTCCCAAAGTAAAAATTACTGAAAAAGAAAATAAATTCTGTGAGTCAAGCTCCGTTCTCTCCTTCCTATACACAACCTCTTCAAAATAGTTTTTAACACTCCCTTGATTTTCTTTATACCAATTTTATAGCATATGTGTATACCTTAAACAATAAAACCAATAAATTATTTAGTTTTGATTATTTCTAAAGCTTAATAAACATGGTTTCATATTGTATTTTTGTCACATAACATTATATTTAATTAATGTTGACATCCTGCCTTATTTTCTTCATATTTAAATGGGAAAAGAATAAATTCATATTTACTCTTCTGTTAATTAACATTTGGAATTTCCATTCTTTGGTAATTATAAGCAGCATTGTTAGGAACTTTATTTTTTATTCCACACTACACTTCTACAGGAAATTCTATAGATAACATACGTGAGAAGAATGCTTGTGGATACTAGAGTATGTATGTTATCAATATTACAAAATAATACATGATTAATTCCTAAAGTTGTGATTCCTATTTAGATTCCTATGAGTAGAGGTAACAAAGATGAAATTTCAAAGTAGTGTGAAATGACGAGATATTCAATAAGTATTTCTAAGTATCAATAACCCATTTGAAAGTAAATGGAGATGATTCATTCTCATTCCTGGTATATAAAAATAACTGTCAAGTGTATTAAGCACAGTGTGAGTCAACCTTAAATTTTTGGAAGGTACTTTATATATATATATATATATATGTGTGTGTGTGTGTGTGTGTGTGTGTGTGTGTGTGTATAACCTTGGGAGAGAAATGAGTTTATTAATAAGACACAAAAACACTAAATTGAAGACAATATGTGTCCATCTAGTTTCAAAGTACAAATTTCTGTTTATCAAAATAAAACATAAAACTACAAAGACAAGCTACAAACCAAGAGAAATTAATTTAATACATTATATCTGAGAAAATATTTAGCCAATGTTAATAATATATAAAGATAGCCTGCAAATCAGCGGCTTAAATGAGGCAGAGGTTTACTTTTTTTTACCTAAGATTTAGAGATAAATAGTAAGTCCACGGCCAGTAGAGAATTTTGCTGCATTAGTCATTTAAGCACCCGTGTCTTTTTGTGGGTCCAATTGTTGCACTCTCATAACTTGCGTGTTTTCCTACATTGAATGATCAGTACTGGCTGGTTCACCAGCATACATGGAAAATAGGAAAGAGCAGAAGAGGAAAGTAAGAAATTCCTTTTTAAGGAAATGTAGAAGTTGCACACATTATTTCCATTTAAAATTCCCTGCTATGAACTTAATCATATGGTCATACTATTCTTTGACATGCCATCTATCTTCCTTTCTAAATTTATATAATTCATTAATTAAAATAGAAATGGAAAATGGATACTGGTGGAAATTTATCAGTGTTTGTCATGGTGGTGGGCTTTCAGCTATCATTATGTTATTCCCTTTTAATGTAATACATAGTCTTGTCATCAGAGATATGAGTTATATAATAAAAATAATTTTAATTAAATGCTGTACTTGCTTTATAATAATGTGCAAAACCAGTTATTATAAATCAACTCTACAAGCCTGGGAAGACTGCATTTTCCAATTGTTCAGTTCTATATGTCCATTATGTAAAACTTATTACTTTTATTTTTAACATATATATTTTTCTAATTTTTCATATTTTTAATTTATGAATAAGATACATGTTTCTTATGATGGTAACAGCATTATCATTTTCTCAATTAATTTGTAAGTATTTCTGATTTATTAATATGCAGGTTTTTGTTATGAAATTGCAAGTTTAAAACTGTAATATCTTACTGATTAGGGTTTGAATGACTTGATTTGTCATTACAGAATGACAATCTTCAATCCTAATAATCTTTCTCATATTAAGTCTAATTTGAAAAATACTGTAGCTACATCAGTTTCATTCTGCTTTTTTGTCCTGGAAATATAGTTATATTTTTATGGAAAATATTTTTTCTATTATTAATTTTTATCATTTCCATTTTTTTAATTTTTTATGTTCCTTTTGTAACAACTTAGCTGAATTTTTATGTGAAATCTGAAAAGCTCTTCTCTTAACTGACAGATTAAATGCACTTTACTGTCTTGTAAATAATGATTATTTGATATCACACACTTTATTTTTCCCTGTTGTTTATTTTTATTTTTTAATGCCTTCTCTTTTTTATAACAATTTTATTTCTATTTCCATTATTTTAATGGCTACTATACATTTTTACTGTATATTTGTAACAAAGTCTAAGGTTAATCAGTGTTTAACTCTTCTCCCAGCTAATATATGGATCTCAGAAGAAGTTAAAATTTTGCTTGTATATTTGAAGGCATTATTTTGCTTTTCTCTAGCTTCCATTCCTGCTGATGTGAAACCTGCTGTCAGCAAAAATATTAATCCTTCATTGGTGATCCATCTTTAAGCTTTTTAAAAATATTTTCTTTGTCTTTGGTGTTTTAGAGTTTTATTGCATTGTGTCTTTTTGTGGTGTGTGGTTTTCAGTGCATTTACCTTATTTGTTTTATATTGCTTTTCCTGACTGTGAAGATTTATGTAATTCATTTATTCTGAAAAATATTTATTCATAAACTCTTAGAACTTTAATGCTGGAACTTCCCTGGTGGTCCAGTAGTAAAGAATCTGCCTTCCAATGCAGGGGACGTGGGTTTGATTCCTGTCTGGGGAACTAAGATCCCACATGCTGCAGGGCAACTAAGCCCACGTGCCACAACTACTGAGCTCATGCACCTCAAGTAGAGAGACTGCATGTCACAAACTACAGAGCCCATGTGCTCTGGAACCCCCGCACCCCAACTACATAACCCACATGACCTGGAGCCTCAGTACCACAACTAGAGAAGAGAAAACCCACATGCCCCAACTAGAGAGAAGCCTGGGTGCTGCAATGATAGGTCCCGCATGCCTCAATGAAAATCAAACATGCTGCAACAAAGACATGATACACCCAAAAAAGAAGAAGAAAAAAAAAAAAGAGAAGAGAACATTAACTCTTCTCATTCTCTTTCTCAACATCAACTCAAAAAGATAATACTCTTTCTGAATCTTTATATGTGCATGCATATGTGATAAGCAGACTTCTAGGATAACACCCACCTCCTGGTATTTAAGCCTGTGTAATACTAATTAAGTATAGTCTGATTCTAATAACTTGCTTCTAATTAATAGAATACAGTAAAGGTGTTGGGGTGTTGCTTCTGTGACAAAAGATTGTGACTTTCATCTTGTTAGCAGACTGTCTCTCTTGTTTTCTCACTTACATATTTTGACGACGCAAGCTGCCTAACTCGAGAAGCTCAATAGCAAGGAACTAAAGTAAGCCTCTGACCAATGTCCAGTGAGGAGCTGAGGCCCTCGGTCTAAAAACCAACAGCCCTGTCAATAAACAAGTGAGCTTGAAAATGGATCTGTCCTGGTCAAATCTTGGGACAGCCTTGTTGACATATTGATGGTAACCTGTAAAAGAAACTTATGACCCAGTTAAGTCTTGCTCAAACTCCTTACCCACAGAAACTGTGAAATGATAAATGACTGTTGTTTGTAGTTAGTAAAGTTCAAGATAATTTGTTACCTAGCAATAGAAAAGCAACACAGAATAGATATTTTACCTTCTGTATATATCCAGTGTTCTTTTTTTTTTTTTTTTCTTTTTGAGTCATTCTCCATATCTATACTCCTCTGCAAAAACTTTGTAAAATTTTCAGTGCTATCTTTTTGTTTAATAATTTTCTCTCCATCAGAGCTTAACAAGTATTTAAGCCATTCCTGGAATTTTAAAATTTCAATAGGTGAAATTTTCAGTTCCAAAGTTTCCACTTGTTTCTTTCACTTTGTTGGCTAATTTTGGTAATATTCTTTTCCTTACTAATATATATTTAAAATAAACTTTTTTAGAATAGTTTAAAATTTACAAAAAAAAAATGTGAAGAGAGTACAGAGAGTTCCCATATACCTGTGTCCAGTTTCCCCTATTATTAACATTTTATATTGGTATGGTACTATTGCAGTAATTAATGGACTAATACCTAGATTCATTTAGTAGTCATGTGTTTTTAGGTTCCTCATGGCTGTGACAGATTCTCAGTCTTTCCTAACCCTTCTGATGACTTGGAAAGTTAAGGTGTACTGATAAAGTATTCGGTAGAATGTCCATCAGTTGAGATTTGCCTGATGTTTTTCTCAAACTAGACTGAGGAAATGTGTTTTTAAGAGGAAGACTAGAGAAGTAAATACCATTTAATTATTTCATATCAAGAATACATACTGTGGTCATGACTTCTTATTGTGGGTGTAAGCCTTGACCACCTGGTTGAGGAAGTGTTTTTCAGTTATCTACATTATAAAGTTACTCTTTTCTCCCCCCTTGCAGACTATACTTTTGGGAAGGAAGTCACCATGCACAGACAACATATAAGGAAACTGAAGTTTTGCTGCACTTATTTGAGGTCAGGGCAGAGTATAGAAATTGTTTTGAATCCTTCTTTGAAATGGGAGATTTTTCTAATTTCCATCATTTGTTGATTAATTCAATCATTAATTTATATCAGTTTTAACTCATATATATTTATTTAAAAATGTAGGTTCTAATTCAATAATGTTTTATTTGTTTTGTAGGTCAAAATATTCCAGCTTTGGCTACTGGGATTTCTTTCAGTTTATCCCTGTGTCCTCTTGACATATCCCTGTTACTGTATTTGGTGAGTTTATTTCTTTGTTTCCTTCTTGAGATGTAAACATCTGCATGTGTAGCAAACTAAACATGAGTTCATACTGATGATTTCAATGCTAATCTTTTACCATATGCATCTCTCTAACATCCCTCTCTTGATTATCTGTAGCCTCCAATTCCCAAAGTGAGAAAACTATTTCCCACTCTCCACAATTCTTTTACTTAATAGTTCAATTCCATTATAGCATTACAAGAAATGCTAAACCCATAACCCGGTGGGAAACAATTTTATAAACTAGTGTATACTTGCTTATATGCAGTTCCTGTTGTCTTTAGTTTTACAATGACTAGTCATTTTCAATGTTACTTATGTTAATTGATTCTTTTTCCTTTACTCTGTCAGTTAGGGTTTTTTATGAGTTTGTAATAGAGTTAGATTGTTTTGTCACATTTCATATTTTATCTTGGAATCCCCTATTCTCTTAATAATGCTCATTTTTATTTGCATACTTTATAGTTTACTCTCTGTGCCTTAAAGTTCTATGGGTTTTGAGAAATGAATAGTATCCTACATTCACCCGCTCAGTAGCATACAGAAGTTTTGTTATCTTAAAATATCCCCTATACTTCATTTATTCAACCTTTCTGTTCTTCCCCTGAACCTCTAACAGGGATTGACCATTTTTATTAACCTTATAGTTTTGACTTTTCTAGAATAGCTTATAATTGAATTCATATAGTAAATAAACTTTTCAGAGAGGCTTCTTTTAATTAGAAAATATGTTTTAGTTCCTTCGGTTTTTTTTTTCATGGCTAAATAAATTTATTTTACCACTAAATAATATTCTGTTATATGAATGTATCATATTGTTTTATCCATTCCCCCATTAAAGAGCATCTTGGTTGCCTCTAGTTTTGAGAGATTATTAATAAACTTTATAAACATTTTTGTGCAAGGTTTTTTCTTTGACATAAGTTTTTAAGTGAGTTTAGTAAATATCTAAGATCAAAATTGCTTAATTTTATGGAAAAATATGTTTTGCTTTTAAGAAACTGCAAAACTGGACTCCTACCATTTATAATTCCCTCCAGCAATTAATTAGATTTCATGCAGTTCACATGTTTACCAGCAAGAGAGTGTTAGGTTTTGGGATTTTAGACATTCTAACAGATTTGTAGTGTAATCTCATTGCTTTTCTAATTTGCTGTTTTCTAATGATAACATATTGAACAACTTTTCAGACACATGTTTTTCTACTTATCTTGTGCCCATCTTTTAGTGGGCTGTTTATTTTCTAATCATTGAGTTTAAAGATATAGATAGATAGATAAATAGATAGATAGATAGATAGATAGATGATGGATGGATAGATAGATAGATAGATGATAGATAGGTAGATAGATTTTAGATACGGGATTTTTATCAGCTGTATGTCTTGCATGTACATTCTTCCAGTCTGTGGCCAGCCTTTTTATTCTGTAAACAGCATCTTTCAATAGAGTAGATTTTAAATTTAACAACAAATTTTAATTTATCAAATAGTTTCATACATTGTGTTTTTTGTGTTTTTTCTAGATTTTTCCACAGATTGATCATGTTATGGAATTTCACCTATATTTTATTTTGGAAATTTTATATTTTGCATTTTACATTTACATGTATTACTCATTTTTAGTTAGTTTTTGTGAATGCTGTAAAGTTTATGCCCGAGGTTTTTGTTTTCTGTTTTGTTTATTTGTGACTATAGATATCCAGTTGTTCCAGCATCATTTATCAAGGAGACTATACTTTAACTTGCATGGGTTATTTTGTCTAGGATTGTCTAACTGTATTTGTATTAGTGTGCATTTTTTCTGGTCTCTATATTTTGTTCCATTGATTTGTCTATTCATTCACCAATACCACACTAGTTACTGTAGCCTTATGGTAAGTGTTGAAGCTGGGTAGTGTCAGTCCTCTGAATTTGTTCTTTGCCTTCAATATCATGCTGGCTATACAGGATCTGTTGTCTTTCCATATAAACTTTATTTTTAAATTAGTATTTATTACAGTATAGTTACTTTACAATGCTGTGTTAGTATCTTCTCTACAGCAAAATGAATCAGCTAAACATATATATATATATATGCCCTCTTTTTCTGATTTCCTTCCCATTTATGTTGACACAGAGCATTGAGTAGAGTTCCCTGTGTTATACACCAAGTTCACATTACTTATCTATTTCATACATAGTAGTGTATATGTCAATCCTAATCTCCCAATTCATCTCACCCCTTCACCCCTACACCCAGTATCTATACATCCGTTCTCTATGTCTGTGTCTATATTTCTGCTTTGCAGATAAATTTATCTGTACTATTTTTCTAGATTCCACATATAAGCAATATTATACAATATTTCTTTTTCTCTTTTGGACTTACTTCACTCTGTGTGACAGTCTCTAGCTCCATCCACATCTCTGCAAATGGTACAATTTTGTTCCATTTTATGGCTGAATAATATTCCATTGTATATATGTACCACAACTTCTTTAACTATTCTTGTGTTGATGGATATTTAGGTTGCTTCCATGTCCTAGCTATTGTAAATGGTGCTGTAATGAACATTGGGGTGCGTGTATTGTTTCAAATTATGGTTTTCTCAAGGTATATGCCCAGGAGGGGGATTGCTGGGTCATAAGTAGTTCTATTTTTAGTTTTTAAGGAACTTCTCTACTGTTCTCAATAGTGGTTGTATCAATTTACATTCCCACCAACAGTGCAAGAGGGTTCCCTTTTCTCCAACACTCTCTAGAGTTTACTGTTTGTAGACTATTTGATGATGCCCATTCTGACCAGTGTGAGGTGATACTTCATTGTAATTTTGATTTGCAATTCTCTAATAATTACTGACTTTGGGCTTCACTGGTGGCACAGTGGTTGAGAGTCCCCCTACTGATGCAGGAGACGTGGGTTCATGCCCTGGTCCGAGAAGATCCCACATGCCGCAGGGCGGCTGGGCCCGTGAGCCATGTACGCTGAGCCTGCGTGTCCGGAGCCTGTGCTCCGCAACGGGAGAGGCCACAACAGTAAGAGGCCTGTGTACCACAAAAAAAAAAAAAAGAGTGTTCTGCCTATGTTTTCCTCTAAGAGTTTTATAGTGTTTGGACTTACATTTAGGTCTTTAATCCATTTTGAGTTTATATTTATGTATGGTCTTTAATCCATTTTGAGTTTATTTTCGTGTACAGTGTTAGGAAATGTTTGAATTTCATTTCTTGTACATGTAGCTGTTCAGTTTTCCCAGCACCACTTATTGAAGAGACGGTCTTTCTCCATTGTATGTTCTTGCCTCCTTTGTCATAGATTAGGTGAACATAAGTGCATGGGTTCATTTGTGGGCTTTCTATCCTGTTCCATTGATCTATATTTCTGATTTTCTGCCAGTAAAATACTGTCTTGATTACTGTAGCTTTGTAGTATAATTAGAAGTCAGGAAGCCTGACTCCTCCAGCTCCGTTTTTCTTTCTCAAGATTGCTTTGGCTAGTCTGTGTCTTTTGTGTTTCCATACAAATTGTGAAATTTTTTGTTCTAGTTCTGTGAAAAATGCCAGTGGTAGTTTGACAGCGATTGCATTGATTCTGTAGATTGTTTTGGGTAGTATAGACATTTTTACAATGTTGATTCTTCCAATCCAAGAACATGGTATATCTCTCCATCTATTTTAATAGTCTTTAATTTCTTTCAATGACTTGCATGCAGCTCTTTTGTCTCCTTAGGTAGGTTTATTCCTAGGTATCTTATTCTTTTTGTTTCAATGGTAAATGAGAGTGTTTCTTAATTTCTCTTTCAGATTTTTCATCATTAGTGTATAGGAATGCAAGAGATTTCTGTGCATTAATTTTGTATCCTGCTACTTTACCAAATTCATTGATTAGCTCTGGTAGTTTTCTGGTAGCATCTTTAGTATTATCTATGTATAGTCTAATGTCATCTGCAAACAGTGACAGATTTACTTCTTTTCCGATTTGGATTACTTTTATTTCTTTTTCTTCTCTGATTGCTGTGGCTAAAACTTCCAAAATTATGTTGAATAACAGTGGTGAGACCTGGCAACCTTGTCTTGTTCCTGATCTTAGTGGAAATGATTTCAGTTTTTCACCATTGAGCACAATGCTGGCTGTGAATTTGTCATATATGGCCTTTATTATGTTGAGGTAAATTACCTCTATGCCTATATTCTGGAGAGTTTCTGTCATAAATGGGTGTTGAATTTTGTTGAAAGCTTTTTCTGCATCAATTGAGATGTTCATATGCTTTTTATCCTTCAATTTGTTAATGGTGTATCTCATTGATTGATTTGCATATATTGAAGAATCCTTGCATTCTGTGATAAACACCACTTGATCATGGTGTATGATGTTTTTAATGTGCTGTTGGATTCTGTTTGCTAGTATTTTGTTGAGGAATTTTTTTTTTTTTTTTTTGTGGTATGCAGGCCTTTCCCTGTTGTGGCCTCTCCCACTGAGGAGCACAGTCTCCAGACGTTCAGGCTCAGCAGCCATGGCTCATGGGTCCAGCCACTCCACGCATGTGGGATCTTCCCCGACTGGGGCATGAACCTGTGTCCCCTGCATCGGCAGGTGGACTCTCAACCACTGCACCACCAGGGAAGCCCTGTTGAGGATTTTTGCATCTATGTTCATCAGTGATTATTGACCTGTAGTTTTCCTTCTATGTGACATCTTTGCTTTTAGTTTCAGGGTGATGGTGGTCTCATAGAATGAATTTGGGAGTGTTCCTCCCTCTGCTATATTTTGGAAGAGTTTAAGAAGGATAGGTGTTATCTCTTCTCTAAATATTTGATAGAATTCGCCTGTGAAGCCATCTGGCTCTGGGCTTTTGTCTGTAGCAAGATTTTTAATAACAGTCTCAATTGCAGTACTTGTGATTGGTCTGCTTATATTTTCTATTTCTTCCTCGTTCAGTCTCAGAAGGTTGTGCTTTTCTAAGAATTTGTCCTTTTCTTCCAGGTTGTCCATTTTATTGCCATATAGTTGCTTGTAGTAATCTCTCATGATCCTTTGTATTTCTGAGGTGTCAGTTGTTACTTCTCCTTTTTCATATTAATTCTATTGATTTGAGTCTTCTTCCTTTTTTGCTTGATGAGTCTGGCTAATGGCTTATAATTTTTGTTAATCTTCTCAAAGAACCAGCTTTTAGTTTTATTGATCTTTGCTATGGTTTCCTTCATTTCTTTTTCGTTTATTTCTGATTTGATCTTTATAATTTCTTTCTTTCTGCTAACTTTGTTTTTTTTGTTTGTTTGTTCTTATTTCTCTAATTGCTTTAGGTGTAAATTTAGGTTGTTTATTTGACATTTTTCTTGTTTCTTGAGGTAGGATTGTATTGCTCTAAACTTCTTTCTTAGAACTGTGTTTTCTGCATCCCATAGGTTTTGGGTCATCATATTTTCATTGTCATTTGTTTCCAGAAATTGTTTGATTTCCTCTTTGATTTCTTCAGTGATCTCTTGGGGATTTAGTAGTGCATTGTTTAGCCTCCATTTGTTTGTATTTTTTACAGATTTTTTCCTGTGATTGATATCTAGTCTCATAGCATTGTGGTCAGAAAAGTACTTGATATAATTTCAATTTTCTTAAATTTACCAAGGCTTGATTTGTGAAGCAAAATATGATCTGTCATGGAGAATGCTCTATGAGCACTTGAGAAAAAAAAATGTAATCTGTTTTTGTATGGAATGTCTTATAAATATCAATTAAGTCCATCTTGCTTAATGTATCATTTAAAGCTTGTGTTTCCTTATTTATTTTCATTTTGGATGATCTGTCCATTGGTGAAAGTAGGGTGTTAAAGTCCCCTACATAATTGTGTTACTATTGATTTCCCCTTTTAAAGCTGTTAGCATTTACCTTAGGTATTGAAGTGCTCCAATGTTGGGTGCATAGATATTCACAATTGTTGTATCTTCTTCTTAGGTTGATCCCCTGATAATTACATAATGTCCTTCCTTGTTTTTTGTAATACTCTTAATTTTAAAATCTATTTTGCCTGATATAAGAATTGCTACTCCAGCTGTCTTTCAATTTCCATTTGCATGGAATATCTTTTTGCATTCCCTCACTTTCAGTCTGCATGTGTCCCTAGGTCTGAAATGGGTCTCTTGTAGACAGAATATATACAGTTCTTGTTTTTGTATCCATTCAGCCAGTCTATGTCTTTTGGTTGGAGCATTTAATTCAGTTACATTTAAGGTAATTAATGATATGTATGATTTTATTAGCATTTCCTTAATTGTTTTGGGTTTGTTATTGTAGGTCTTATCCTTCTCTTGTGTTTCCTGCTTAGAGAAGTTCCTTTAGCATTTGTTTTAAAGCTACTCTGGTGGTGCTGAATTCCCTTAGTTTTGCTTCTTTGTAAAGATTTTAATTTCTCCATTGAACCTGAATGAGATCCTTGCTGTGTAGAGTAATCTTGGATGTAAGTTTTTCCCTTTCATCACTTTAAATATGTCCTGACACTCCCTTCTGGCTTGCAGAGTTTCTGCTGAAAGATCATCTGTTAATCTTATGGGGATTCCCTTATATGTTAATTGTTACTTCTCCCTTCCTGTTTTAATATTTTTCCTTTGTATTTAATTTTTGATAGTTTGATTAATATGTGTCTTGGTGTGTTTCTCCTTGAATTTATCGTGTATGGGACTCTCTATGCTTCCTGGACTTGATTGACTATTTCATTACCCATATTGAGGTAATTTTAACTATAATCTCTTCAAATATTTTCTCAGTCCCTTTTTTTTTTTCTCTTCTTCTTCTTGGACCCCTATAATTCGACTGTTGCTGGTTTTAATAGTTTCCCAGAGGTCTCTGAGACTGTCCTCAGTGCTTTTAATTCTTTTTCCTTTATTTTGCTCTGCTGTAGTTATTTCACTATTTTATCTTCCAGGTCACTTAACTGTTCTTCTGTCTCAGTTATTCTGCTATTGATCCCTTCTAGAGAATTCTTACTTCCATTTATTTTCTTTTTCACCATTGTTTGTTTGCTCTTTAGTTCTTCTATGTCCTTGTTAATCATTTCTTGTATTTTCTCCATTCTATTTTCAAGGTTTTGTATCATCTTTACTATCATTAATCTGAATTCTTTTTCAGTTACACTGCCTATTTCCTCTTCATTTGTTTGGTCTAATGGGTTTTTACTGTGCTCCATCATCTGCTGTGTATTTCTCTGACTTCTCATTTTGCTTAAATTACTGTGTTTGGCATCTCCTTTTCACAGGCTGCAGGTTCGTAGTTCCTGTTGTTTTTGGTGTCTGCTCCCAGTGGGTAAGCTTGTTTCAGTGGGTTGTGTAGGCTTTCTGATGGAGGGGATTGGTGCCTGTGTTCTGGTGGATGAGGCTGAGTCTTGTTTTTCTTGTGGGCAGGACCACATCCAATGGTGTGTTTTGGGGTGTCTGTGAACTTATTCTAATTTTAGGCAGCATCTCTGTTAGTGGGTGGGGTTGTGTTCCTGTCTTGATAGTTGTTTGGCATAGGGTGTCCAGCTCTGTAGCTTGCTGGTCATTGATTGGATCTTCATCTTAGCATTGAGATGCAGATGTCAGGGAGAGATTTTGCTGTTTTACATTATGTGTGGCTGGGAGGTCTTTGGTGATCCAATTTCCTGAACTTGGCTCTCCCACCACAGACTCTCAGTCCTGATACCCGGTCAGAGCACCAAGACCCTGTCAGCCACATGGCTCAGAAGAAAAGGGATTTAAAAAAAAAAAAAAAGATAGAAAAAATAAATAAGTAAAATAAAGTTATTAAAATGGAAAAAAATATTAAAAATAAAAAGTAATAAAAAATACATAGAGAAAGGAAGAGAGCAACCAAACCAAAAAAAACAAGTCCACCAATGATAACAAGTGCTAAAAACTATACAGAAAAAAAGGATAGAATGCTAGGACAAATGTCAAAAGCAAAACTATACAGAGAAAATCACACAAAGAAGCATACACATACTCAGAAAATGAGAAAAAGTAAAAAACATATATATATATACATATATGTGTGTATATATATATATATATATATATATATATATATGTGTGTATATATATATATATATATATATATACATATATGTGTGTGTATATATATATATATATATATATATATATATATATATATATAAGGAAGAGAACAACCAAATGAATAAACAAATCTACCAGTGATAATAAGCTCTAAACACTAAACTAATATAAACATAAAAACAGAAACAAATTAGATGCAGAAAGCAAACCCGAATTCTACATTTGCTCCCAAAGTCCACCACCTCAATTTTGGGATGATTTGTTGTCTATGCAGGTATTCCACAGATGCAGGGTACCTCAATTTGATTGTGGAGATAAATCTGCTGCTCCTCAGGCTCCTGGGAGAAATTTCCCTTTCTCGTCTTTGTTTGCCAAGCTCCTGGGGTTCAGCTTTGAATTTGGCCCTGCCTTGGCATGTAGGTCACCTGAGGGTGTCTGTTCCCCAGCCAGACAGGATAGAGTTAAAGGAGAGGCTGATTAGGGGGCTCTGGCTCACTCAGGCTGATGGGAGGGAGAGGTACAGAATGCTCGGTGGCCCTGTGGTGGCAGAGGCTGGAATGATGTTCCAACAGCCAGCCTGAGGTGTGTCGTGTGTTCTCCCAGGGAAGTTGTCCCTGGATCATGGGACCCTGACAGTGCCAGGCTGCACAGGCTCACTGGGATGCAAGGTGTGGAGAGTGACTTGTGCTTGCACACAGGCTTCTTGGTGGCTGTAGCAGCAGCCTTAACATTTCATGCCTGTCTCTGGGGTATGTGCTGAGAGCTGCAGTTCACGCCTATCTCTGGGGCTCGTTTAGGTGGTGCTCTGAATCCCCTCTCCTTGTGCACCCCAAAACAGTGGTCTTCTAACTCTTAGGCAGGTCCAGACTTTTTTCTGGACTACCTCCCATCTAGCTGTGGTGCGCTAGCCCCCTTAAGGCTGTCTTCATGCAGCCAACTGCAGTCCTCTCCCTGGGATCTGACCTGCGAAGAATCCAGAGCCTCAGCTCCCAGCCCCCAGCCACCACAGAGGTGAGCAAACAAGCCTCTCAGGCTGGTGAGTGCTGGTCAGCAACTATCCCCTGTGCATGAATCTCTCCTCTTTGCCCTCTGCACCCTTGTTGCTGTGCTCTCCTCTGTGGCTTCAAAGCTTCCCCCCCGCTTAACCCCTGTCTCTGCCAGTGAAGTGGCTTCCTAGTTCTTGGAAACTTTTCCTCCTTCACAGCTCCCTCCCTGAGTTTCAGGTCCCATCCCTATTCTTTGTCTCTGTTTTTTTCTTTTTCTTTTGCCATACCCACGTATGTGGGGAGATTCTTGCCGTTTGGGAAGTGTGAGGTGTTCTGCCAGCATTCAGTAGGTGTTCTGTAGGAGTTGTTCCACATGTAGATGTAGTTTTGATGTATTTGTGGGGAAGAAGGTGATCTTCACGCCTTACTCCTCTGCCATCTTGAAGGTGTGAAAACATGTGTTTTACGATTAAAGTGACCTGAGTTTGAATTTCAACTACTTGTGTTTAATCTCTCTATTGTTCAGTTTCCTCATCTCACTGGGCACCCTGTTGGAAGATTTTGAATCACAGTTTCAATTTCATTACTTGTGAGTGGTCTATTCTTGTTTTCTATTTCAACCTGGTTCAGTCTTTTGTGGTTGTCCCTTTCTAAGAATTTGTCCATTTCTTCCAGGTTGTCCATTTTTTTGTCATGTAGTTACTTGTATTAGTCTCTTACTATATTTTGCATTTCTGCTGTGTCATTTGTAACTTCTTTTTCATTTCTAATTTTTTGATTTGAGTCCTCTCCCTTTTTTCTTGATGAGTCTGGCTAAAGGCTAATCCATATTTTTTATCTTCTCAAAGAACCAGCTTTTAGTTTCAGTGATTTTTGCTATTGTTTTCTTCATTTCTATTTCAATTATTTCTATTCTGATCTTTATGCTTTATTTTCTTTTTCTATTACTATTTTCTTAGTTGTTTTGGTTTTGATGTTTCAGGTCTTTTTCTTTTGTTGTGTTTGCCACCTAGAGACGTTTCTTTAGCATTTGTTGTAAAGCTGGTTTCGTGGTGCTGAATTCTCTTAACTTTTGCTCATCTGTAAAGCTTTTGCTTTCTCCATTGAATCTGAATGAAATCCTTTCTGGGTAGAGTAATCTTGGTTGTAGGTTTTGCCCTTTCACCACTTTAAATATATCTTGCCACTCCCTCCTGACCTGCAGAGTTTCTGCTGAAAAATCATCTGATAAGCTTATGGAATTCCCTTGTGTGTTATTTGTTGCTTTTCCCTTGCTGCTTTTAATATTTTTTCTTTGTGTTTAATTTTAGTTACTTTGATTAATATGTGTCTCAGTATGTTCCTCCTTGGGTTTATCCTGTATGGGACTCTCTGTACTTCCTGGACTTGGGTGACTATTTTGTTTCCCATGTTAAGGGAGTTTTTGACTATAATCCCTTCAAATATTTTCTCAGAGCTTTTCTCTTCTTCTTTTGGGACCCCAATTATTCAAATGTTGGTGTGTTTAAAGTTTTCCCAGAGATCTCTGTAAGTGTCCTGCTTTCTTTTCCTTCTTTTTTCTTTATTCTGCTCCATGGTGGTTATTTCAAACATTCTATATTCCAGCTCACTTATCTGTCCTTCTGCCTCAGTTATTCTCCTACTGATTCCTTCTAGTGTATTTTTAATTATTGTATTGTTCATCACTATTTTTGGTTCTTTAGTTCTTCTAGGTCCTTGTTAATCATTTCTTGTATTTTCTCAAACTGTGCCTCCCTTCTATTTCTGAGGTCTTGGATCATCTTTATTATCATTACTCTGAAATTCTTTTTCAGCTAGACTGCCTTTTTCCTATTCATTTATTTGTTCTTGTTGGTGTTTACCTTGCCTGTTTGTCTGCAACATATTTCTCTGTTGTCTCATCTTGTCTAATTTACTGTGTTTATGGTCTCCTTTCCAGAGGCTGAAGGGCTGTACTTCCTCTTGCTTCTGGTCTTTGCCCTCTGGTGTGTGAGGTTGGTCCAGGGGCTTGTGTAGGCTTTCTTTTGGGAGGGAGAGGTGCCTGTGCCCTGGTGGGTAGAGCTGAGTATTGTCACTAGGATGGGCAGGGCCACATCAGGTGGTGTGTTTTGGGGTGTCTGTGAGCTTAGTAAAACCTTTGGCAGCCTGTCTGCTAATGGTTGGAGCTGTATTCCTGTCTTGCTGGTTGTTTGGAGTGTGATGTCCAGCACTGGAACCTTTAGGCAGTTGGGTGGAGCGGGTATTGGTGTCAAGATGGAGACCTCCAGGAGAGCTCATGCCTGTTTAATATTCCCTGGGATGTGGAATTCTCTGGTGATCCAGCATCTTGGATTTGGTGACCTTACCCCAGAAGCTCAGGCCCAATCCCTGGGTGGGGAACTAAGAACCTGAAAGCTGCATAGTATGGCCAAAAAAAAAAAAAAAAAGACGAAAGGAAACAAAATAAACACAACCCAAAATAAATGACAAAAGCAAAACCAAATAAAACAAACAAAAAAGGGAAACAAAAAACAAGAGTACAACCAAACAAATAACCCAAAACAAAAAAAACAATAGGAACAAAACTAAGAAAAACAAAAAATAAACAAGAAACAGAAAGCAAACTAACAAAAGCAAAGAAAGCGTAAAACAAACATAATAATGATCAAAAAAAGAAAAACAAAAAGCAAAACAAAGAACAAAAACAAAAACACAAAACAACAAAAAACTAAGGTAAAAATAGAAAAATTAAAAATATATTAAAAGAATTTTTAAAAAGAAAAAAATAAATAATAAAAAACAAAAATAACAGAATAAAATGAAATAAAAAACTAAGAAAAAATAATAGTATTAATAATATTTTCCTGAGTCCTCCACTGTCACTGTCCTCACCCCCACAGTGAGCTACAGCCAGACCCTGCCTCCCAAGGAGGCCCTCCAATACTTCTAGGTAGGTCTCTGGATCCACTGTGAACACTGTGGGGACAGATCAGATTCTGATCTGGCCTAACTCCTGTATGTACTTGCCCCCAAATTCCACATCTGCTAAAGCTAGACCAGGGTCAGTTGTGGGACCACTCGTTGTCCATTCAGATATTCTACAGACACAGGGTTTACCAAGCAGATCACAGGGATTTAATCTGTGGCTTGTGCAGCTGCAGAAGGAGATTTCCATTAGTCTTCCTTAGTCACACAGCCCCTGTGACTCAGCTTTGGTTTTGGCCCCACCTCTGTGTGTGGACCAACCTCAGGCATTTGTTCCCTGCCCTAGCAAGAGGGAGCAGAAGCAACGGCTGATTGGGGCACTAATGCTCAGGCTGGGGAGCCATAAGGCAGCCATAACTGGCATGTGTGCAAGGTGCTTATGGCATCAGAAACCAGCATGAAGTTGTAACAAACTGGGATGTGCTTGCTCTGGTGGGAGTCCTTCCTAGTGCCTGTGGAGGCAGGGGACAGCATGTGGGAAAGGGTGTTACGATGGTGCCCCCCACCCCTTCCACACCACTCAACAATAGTATCTCATTTCCAAGGCAGACCATGCTTTCTCTAGGAGCATTCCCAGCTGCAGAGCCCCTCACTCCTGTACCCTCAGGTTGTCTCTGTGCAGCCAACAGCAGTCCTTTCCCTAGATCCAGATCCACTCTCCTAACTCCACTCTTTAGCACTCAGCCTCCACCAGCATTTGCAGTTCTCCATCTCAGGCTGGGGCAGGCAGGGCTGATTCTGGAGGAGGCTTTGGCATGGTTGGTGCACACAAGCCCACTGGGACCTGTGCAAAGGTGGATTTTGTGGTGGCTGTGCTCAGGACCCTGGAGCCTGAGTGGGAGAAGGAAACCTTGGCTTTAGGAGTGGGTGAGCTTTCTCAGTTGGGAGCCCCACCCTGTGCCTGCAGAGACAGAAGCCAGCAGGTAAGGAAGGGGGTTTCAATGGTGGCCCCAGCCCTTGCACACCACTCAACAATGGGTCTTTGTTTCTATAGTGGTCCAGTCTTTTTCCAAAAACATTCCTGGTTGTGGAGCTCCTTACTCCTGTCACTATAGGCTGTCTCTTCACAGCCAACATCTGTCCCCTCTCTGGGTCCACTCTCTAAACCCCACTTTCCAGAACCCAGCCACCCTCCACACCAGGAGACACATGACTCAGGCTGGGGTGCTCAGGGCTGTGGCACAGACCATGTGCAAAGTTCTTACTTTGTCCTGCCTTCCACAGACAGGTTGCTGCATTCCCTTCTGATCCCCCAAGTTTTCTTTTTTCCCCAGCTGATTTCCCCACTGTGAATGGGGTTTTCTGAGTGTGGGAACCTCTCCTCACCTACAGCTCCCCATCAGGGGTGCTGATCCCTTCCTGTTTCTTCTTTTCGTTTTTTTTTTTTTTTTTTTTTCTTTCTTTCATCCTACTGGCTGCATGGGGACTTTTCCTGTACTCTTTGGTGTCTGAGGTCTTCCGCTAGTATTCAGCAGGTTCTCTGTAACAACTGTTCCCTTTGTAGATGTATTCTTTTTTTTTTTTTGCTGTACGCGGGCCTCTCACTGTTGTGGCCTCTCCCGTTGCTGAGCACAGGCTCCGGACATGCAGTCTCAGCGGCCATGGCTCATGGGCCCAGCTGATCTGCGGCAGGCATGTGGGATCTTCCCGGACTGGGACATGAACCAGTGTCCCCTGCATCAGCAGGTGGAATCTCAACCACTGTGCCACCAGGGAAGCCCCTGTAGATGTATTCTTTTTTTTCTTTTTTTTTTTTCCTGTAGATGTATTCTTGATGTATTTGCGAGGAGAGGTGAATTCTGCATCCTCCTATTCTGCCAATGTGACTCCCCTGCCCCCATATAAACTTTAGAATCAGTTTGTTGATAGCCACAAAATAACTTTCTGTGATTTTGTCTGGGATTGCATTAAATCTATAGGTCAATTTGGGAAAAAAAATGCTGTCAATAATATTGACTCTTCCTACTGATGGACATGGGATATTTCTCCATTGATTTAGATTTTCTTTTATTTTATAAGAGTTTTCCTTATAGATTTTCTACATATTTTGTTAGATTTATACCTAAGTATTTCACTTTGGGTGTGATAATGTAAATAGTATTGTGTTTTTAATTTCAAATTCTAATTGTTTTTTATTAGTATGTAGAAAACAAATTGACTTTTGCTTATTAACCTTGTATTCTAAGACCTTAATATAATCACTTGTTAGTTTCAGGAGTTTCTTGGTTGATTCTTTAGGTGTTTCTACATAGACAAGTATTCTATAAGCATAGTTTTCTTTCTTCTCAGCCTATATACTTTTAATTTCCTTTTCTTGTTTTATAGCATTAACTATTATTTCCAGTATAATGTTGAATGAGGGTTGATATCTTGTTCCTGATATTAGTGTTCAGGCATCTAGATGTTTCTCACCATTAAGTGTGATATTAGCTAAAGGTTTTGTAGATTTTCCTTATTAAGTTGAGGAAGATCACCAAAATTACTAATTTGCTGAGGGTTTTTATAATGAATTGTTCTTACATTTTGGTACATGTTTTTTCTATATCAGTAGATATAGTTCTATAGTTTTTTCTCCTTTAGCTGCTGATATTTTAAATTAAATTGAACATGGAACATATAACTATTCTTACATACCTGGAATAAATGCCACTTGGTCTTGGTATAGAATTAATGTTATACATTGTTAGTTCAATTTGTAATATTCTGTTGAGGATACTTATATCATTATTCATGAATGCTATTGAACTGTAGTTTTCTTATTATGTATTTATATTTTGAGGTATTAGAATAATGCTGACATCATAAAATATGTTATGAAGTTTTCCTTCTGCTTCTATTTCTAAAACATATTTTGGAGAATTTGTATCATTTCTTCCTTAATTGTTAAAATATTTTAATTTATTCAAACATTTTATAAATAATTATTTGGTATTCTTTATTGTATAATTTTAATATTTGAACATATAAACTGACAGTTTGTTTCCTCCTAACTCATCAATAGAATCTTTTAGATTTTTTAAATTATTGTGAGTTCTAATGTACTGAAAAAAAATATGTAGGAAACCTAAGAATCTAAATTGGAATTGCATACCAGTGCTTCCTCTTGTTAGCAACAGTGTGTTAACCACAAGGGATCTCTTTAACACTTTGGTTGGCTCCATTGCAACTGGTTTAGTGTAAATTTTAATCTCATACTGAGTAAGGGCAATTTTAAGGCTGCATTCTCAAAATTAAGTACTATTATCAATAATTATAACAATGGTATTAATGTTATTATTTTTGTCACCCAGACTAGTCTGAAACAAACAGGTTTTCTTATAAGTAGATTCTAAATTTTAAAGTACCCTTTCAAAAATTGTAAAACAAACATGTTTTTTCACTGAAGGAAGCAGGTTCTTTGGTGATATGATGGAATCCATTTAGTGACGGAAATTTACTATATCAGTGAGCAATGGCTTGCTATGTCAAACATCAAGGTCACTATTAAAGCACTATCATCCTGAAGACGCTTACAATGGAGCCTCTGTAAGTATCACTACTTAATGTAAGACAGTTTAAGTAGCAGTATGAATAATTCTTGAAACTGACTACCTACTTTTAAATATTTAAAATATAAACAGACATAAACATATGCACATAAACATATACAGAATCCTTTGTAATTTTTGGACAATTATAGGGAAATAATTCAAAATTTTGAAAACTGATAAATAAAAGGAAAAGGTGAAACATTTATTTTTATTACCAATCGTACATCAAGGTAACTAAATAATATATCAAGAGACTCTTAATTGAAGATGTACATCATCCAGTAAATGAATAAGGAATATAAAATTTTTAATAATACCCTCTTTAATTATAACTATGTAATGGAGTTAAGCAATAATCATCAATGGTTGCTATTAATACTGAATTAATTATACATTATCTCAAATAAATGACAAAACTCAAACAGCCAGCATGATATACCTAATTAATGCTTTAATAAAGACAAGAGATTCAAAACAGCTGGAGAAAGAAAGTTCAGATCCATTTCAGGTGCAGGTTGCAACAAAGTCATTTCTCAGTTATGCCAGACTTACTTCTTTAGGTTATGAACCACCAAGATATATGTGAGATATTTTGGTCTAAGGGAAGCTAAGTCACATGTTTACTGAGGAAACTTTTATATCACTTTGGTCATAGAACCAAAACTGAACTGTGTAACCAGGTAAACATGCACAGATCATCAATCTACATACTACCAGTTATCACTGTAGGTAAACTGGCACACTAGCACAAAGCCTCTCAAGATGAGTATTGGGGCATTAAATGGTTTGACTATTTACCTAGCTAAGACATTTCAACTAGCTAGGGCACTTCCTTCTTATCTTGACCAATAGTCATTATTATGACTCTAGACATCCCTGGAGATAAATATAGCTTAGGGTTACTGCTGAGCAGCTAAAGGTTAACCCACTCAGTCACAAAAAGCACAGCCAGATATTATGCACCTTCTACTGCACAATATATGCAATATTCATACAAATTAAAGGAAGAAGAAAGAAAGAAACAAAAAAGAAAATAGGAAAAAAAAAGAGAAAGGAAGGAAGGAAGGAAGGAAAGAGGGGAAGAAAGAGGGAAATCTAATAAAATATAGATGTATATTACAGTTTATATGTATACAGAAGATACATAGAATCAACAATATCCAGAATGTGGCAAACTCTAGAAAACAAATGATCAAATTTCTCCAAACATAACTATAAAAAAAAGAGAGTAGAAAAGGAGAGATTAAAATAATTTAAGGGACATATAAACAAACTGCAAGGCAGAGAATCTATTTGGATCCTGAATCAAACAAACAAGCTGTGAAAATATGAAACATGTGGAATAATTTGAACACTGGTTGGATATGTATTGGTATTAAAGGGTTATAGTTATTTTCTGTTGTGCTATTGTTATGGTTGTTATTTTAAGTGTCCTTATGAAATATAGTTACAGATAGAATTATATAACATCTGAGATTTAAAAATAATGATCCCATAGTATTCTTAGAACACATGGAAGTTTAGCAGTGCTAGGAAAACCATATAATTTATTATCCAATCCAGAACATTTTTGAAAATGAAAGGAGGAACTTTTAGGAATTTTTCTGGGACAACATTCATAAACCTAGTATGTCTCTAGCAAAATGGGAGGTATGGTGGTCTTACCCAGTGTATATCCATGTGGATAGACTTAAATATAATACCTTGTATACAATAGAATAAATTTATATTGATTGGTCTGGATTTAATTAGAATATTTATGACAAGGACAATAATGAAGTCACATTGAAAAAAGTAAAAAAGATTCTGGTAAATGCTGTAAAGAAAACAAAAAAATGAGAGAAAAAAATGAAATATTATTTTATACTAATTATTTGATCATCATCCAATATAGTCACCTGTGCTTAGAAATAAAAATTAAGTATGTAATTTTCTTAGAAGTCCATTATTGCTATAAGATCTCATTTATTAGTTTATTTAACATGTTGCTTACTATAGTAGCTGCCTCATATTTTTAACTTGTTGTTTAATCATCCCGGAGTAAGAAAGTCCCCATAATTTCTCCTGGGATTCCAGTATAAAACCAACAATATTGTTCAGGAGATATACTCCAATGGAAATTATACTGGACATTCCTGGTTCAACTCTTTACAGAGAAATAAGGTCAGTCATGATGTGAAATTCAAGACAGTTGGGGGAGTTTGATGTAGAAATCTATCCATGTCATTGCATTGAAATATATCTAAAGTCATATTAAAACTCTGTATCATCTTCCTTATGTTGAATACAAATCCTTAAATATACCAATTTAAATATAATCTAATAAAAATAGCAAACATATTTGGGCTACCTTATACTTTGCAAAGTATTTTCATGTGCCGGTGAGTATTCCTGATTATTATTAATCAGTCAAATATTTAAATTTAACTTGTTTTATATGTAGAAATATTCAGTGCAAATATGTACAAATATTACTACTTTTATAGTAATGTAATATTTCTCTATTACAATTTTAGAGATGGTGTTGCTGTTTTTCCTTTTTTTTTTTACATTTGCGCATTTTCTCTCAGTTTTTGAAGTTGATAATCAGAAGACAAGTTCACCCTGCCACAGAGAGCACAAGATACAGGCTAGCCAATCATAGTTCTCCATCCCACAAGATAAGTTATTTGTATACAAGGGTATTTAACTTTTGAAGAAGAAATCTCAGCAATTTTTCAGGGAAGGTTTTGGGCTCTGGGAAGTGAGATTATTCTTTTGATTTTGATGTAGTGAGAGCTGAGGAACATGCAAATAATCCCTGTTACTCTATGTAATGAAATTATCTAAGGGTAAGCTATAAAAAGGAAAGGAAATTGTTAAATGATAAACAAGATATTATATTATAATACTGCCAGTTTTACGACTGAAACCTGGTGGACTCAAACTATATATCAACTTCATTAATTATGTTAATAAACTTTTGTGTTTAAGCTGGTTTGTGTTTAGTTTCTGCAGTCTCTGAATCCTGCCTGATGTAATGGACAAGAAGAGGAAGTTAGGATCATTAGCAGGACAGATTTCTAGTGCATCTACCCATGTACATAACTGCTCTGATCTGGATTTTTTGCACATTTTCCTAATCATCAAATTACTCAGTCACTCATTTGATGTAGTTGCTACAGTACAATTTTTTATAGCAGAGACCATTGGACTTTCCAGTTACTGCAGGGCTTAAAGTATTGTTCATCCCTCCATCCTCCAAATCTATCTTTTCAATCACTACTATTATTCAAGACCCATAATTATCCTTTGTTACAGAAAAATCTTTATCCCATGGTGATTTCTCCAGCTTTGTCCTTCAGTGATGAACAGACTCTAAAATCTCCCCCAACACACACACCATGATCCCCACTTTCTGGTGTTAATTCCTTTATATAGTCTAAAGCCCTTAACCTTGAGTGGGACTTATGACTTTCTTCTAACTAATAGAATATATCAGAGGTGATGAGGTGTCCCGCCTGTGATTACATTACTTCATAATAAGACTCTGTCTTGCTCGCAGACTCATATTACAGACACCTTGCTGGCTAGATGAAGTAAGAGTTAATGTTGGGAAAGTCCACATGGCATGGAACTTCAGAACTCTCTAAGAGCTGAGGACAGCCTCAAACCTTCAGTCCCATACTTGCAAAGAAAAGAATCCTGCCAACAATAGAGTGAGCTTGGAAGTAGATTTTTCCCAGATGGAGCTACAAATTGAGACTGTAGAGCTACAATTCTTTGACTGCAGCACACTGAGAAACTAGACAGAGGACCTAGTTAAGCCTTTACTTGAAGAAACTGTGAGATAATAAATGTGTGTTGTTTTAAGCTTCTAAGTTTATTGCAATATTGTTACTCAGCAATATATAGTTAATATACTTTCATTAAAATATACTGTTATTTCAACTAAATTTTCAGTTAATATATCTACTGGCATTTATTGATGCATTAAGTTTTCATATGCCAATGTTTAATTCTGATGTATTAATTTCTCTGCTATTAGAAAATAATGTAAATTTTTAACAAGTACAGTTATATCTTCTACTTACTAACTGGTAACGAAGTCTAGAAGAGCTATATAGTTTTATATTATAACGGGGATTTGCATGATTCTGCAATAAATTGCCATTTCATATATAATAGCTGCTAAAGATGAAATAGCTGGATAATAAAAGAAAACTTTACTTTCTTTTAATTCTTAGTTTAAAATAAGTAAATTTTGAAGTGTTTCATAAGAAACTTTGATTGTGATGAGAAGTTAAAATTCCTTATACAATAGATATGGTAGCAGAATTCTAACATGAACCTAAATGACCTACACACTTGTATGATCCTTCCTAGTGAGTTTAAATGATATTTGAATATGATGGGATATCACATTTCTGATTATTTTATTTGGCACAAGTGGTCTTTTAAAAGGGAGATTATCCTAAGTGGATTGGCCTAACCAAATGATCCCTGTGATAGGGATCTAAATTGTAAGCTGATCCCAATCTGGCAGGTAGGGAAGCAAGGAAAGGGGGGGCAGGTAGTGGTGAGAGCAAGAGAGATCTCAGGGGACAGTGGAAGCAGGCCAATGCTGAGCCCCAGCCACAATTCTCAGCACACAAGCCCAATCCCATGGGAACTCGGAACTTTCCTTGCAGAAACAGGGAGAGTTCTCAGATAAATAAGCCACATCTAGAAGCCCTGCCTGCTGGAAGCCCCTTGTCTCCCAAACCCAGAGGGGCGATAAGGGTTCTGGCTCAGTCTAATTTTCAAGGAGCCTCAGTCAAAGGTTAGGTGTAATTTGGGTCTACATGGGGTAAGGGTACCAACAATCTGAGGGCAAGATGTGTTGACATGAGCTGTGGTCCAAAACGTGATGGCTGGACATGGACTGGCCCATGCTGCTTTGGGGGCAGGGCAGCACATATCTCAGGAAAGGCTCACAAGAGATATGAGTGACCTTCAATTGATAGCCAGGAAGGAATTGAGCATTTCAACCTTGCAAGTTTCATAGAGCTGACTTTTCCCAACAACATAGAAGTAGATTCTTCCTCAGGGCATCCAGTTGAGAACTCAACCCAGCCAACAACATGATTTCCTCATTAGAAGACAATGATATGACAACCCAGCAACTCAGCTCTGCTATGCACAGAGTTCTGACCTACAGAACTATGAAGTAATAAGTTAGTGTTATTTTAAGCCACTAACTTAATGGCTATTTGTTACACAACAATACAGCAGAGAAATTGAAGAGATGTGCATTTCCATGCATGTTAGCAAGAAGAGGGTAAACAGAGCAAAAGGGAAAGAGAAACGGAATCTGAAAATGTATACTAAGAAAAAAATGACAATATTGGTTTGATAATGGAAAGACATTGAGATAAAATTTGTTGGAACATCCGGGAAAAGTTCAATCAGAAAGAAATAATTGATGCACATCTATTATGAAGCGAAAAAAAAGGTTATTACTCTCAATGCATCATCTCATGTACAAGTAGAAATTATACATATTGAAGTGAAAGTGGTAAGAGTGTGGCTAAAATTGTTTAAACCCTTCTTTAATTTTGACTTTTAGTCATCTCTTTCCTCCCATTCCCACAAAGACTAAGTGAATCTTGCTTTCCAGTGAGTCCTTACCCATCTTGTAGTGATATTGACTTTGGATATAAATATTCCTTCATATCATAACCATCCCTTACAGTATTTTAACTGTAGATGTATCCAATAAATGTTTGCACATCAGTGTTAAAGACCAATAACTGATATATGTACTAAATTCATTGGGAAAATTTTACATTTGCTAGGGCAAAATGTCTTAAATCTCAAATTATTAGTCATCATTCTTAATCCTCTTGACAGTATTTCTGGGTAGGAACTTTTGTACTATATGATGCTGAGAGAAAATATTCCCTGGATATCTCATTTCTATAGAGCTTGTAAGTAGAGACCTTTGATAACTTTTGCTCCCATTTGCCTTTTCAAGAGAGCTTATATAGTGAACAACATTGGGAGATACAATATCTCCTTCCAGAGAAGAGGGTGAGGATTTTGCGGTCTAATATGATAAATATAGTATCTCCCTCTGAAGAAAAGTTAGGAAATTTTGCTTAAAGCCAATTACAAAAAATTAGCGACCCTTAACCTCTGGATTCCCCAGTTAAGAAGCAAAGCTACTGCATTTGAAGCTTCTATCTGCACCATAGTGTCACTCTCCTGAGACTTAGAAGCAGAAAATATCATTGTAAATATGAAACCCATGATGCATGGTATGCTGTGAGTAATAAAGTCTCCTTATATCTGACCCACAAGTCTCATATCTTCTGCCAGCATCCATGAAAATGTGGAAAGTTAATTACTTCTCTAGCAAACAGGGTAATATTTAAATCACTTATAATCTGTGACAGAATTTTTTAACTTTTTAATTCTGAAATTACGCAAGATGAGAAACTCTGAGGCAGATCATAACAAAAATATGTAAAACAAAAAGAAGTAATTTAGGCCAAAAAAGGAAGCTAAGAGATTTATCTTCCACATGACTGATATGCCATATTAAGTAACAGTGAAACAAATTATCTGGTTGAGGAAGTAAACACAAAGAAGTTCAATATATAAAAAAATTTAATTACAACTACAAATTTACATGAATGTATCAATTATTTTCAGGGCATTTCTTCAATCCCACTATATTTTCTGACAAGCTTAATTTTTTTTTCCTTTTTTAGAGAGTGTCTCATTAATCCCTGAATGTAGGAAAAATTGTTATAGTCCCACTGAGTGAGAAAATAATCTCAGGTCTGTAGATTGCTTTAAGCCCCTTCAACCAAAACCTGACATTCAAATAGATGAGGGTTAGTATGTAATTTGTTTTTATTTTTTGTATTTATTTAAATTTTAAAAAATTTTATTTTATTTTATTTTCACGTCTTTATTGGAGTATAATTGCTTTACATTGTTATGTTAGTTTCTGCTGTATAACAAAGTGAATCTGCTGTACATACATATATGCCCATATCCCCTCCCTCTTGCATCTCCCTCACACACTCACTACCCACCCCTCTAGGTGGTCACGAAGCAATGAGCTGATCTCCCTAGCCTATGTGGCTGCTTTCCACTAGCTATCTATTTTACATTTGGTAGTGTATATATGTCCATGCCACTCTCTCATTTCACCCCAGCTTACCCTTCCCCCTCCCCATGGCCTCAAGTCCATTCTCTACGTCTGCATTTTTATTCCTGTCCTGATCCCAGGTTCTTCAGAACTACTTTTTTTTTTTTTTTTAGATTCCATATATATGTGTTAGCATACGGTATTTGTTTTTCTCTTTCTGACTTACTTCATTCTGTATGACAGACTCTAGGTCCATCCACCTAACTACAAATAACTCAGTTTCGTTCTTTTTATGGCTGAATAATATTCCAATGTATATATGTGTCACATCTTTAACCATTCTTCTGTTGATGGACACTTATGTTGCTTCCATGTCCTAGCTATTGTAAGTAGTGCTGCAATGAACATAGTGGTACATGACTCTTTTTGAATTATGGTTGTCTCAGGGTATATGCCCAGTAGGGGCATTACTGGGTCATACTGTAGTTCTATTTTTAGTTTTTTAAGGAACTTCCATACTGTTCTCCATAGTGGCTGTATCAATTTACAATCCCACCAACAGTGCAAGAGGGTTTGCTTTTCTCCACACCCTCTCCAGCATTTACTGTTTGTAGATTTTTTGATGATGGCCATTCTGACTGGTGTGAGGTGATACCTCATTATACTTTAGAACTTTATTTCTCTAATGATCAGTGATGTTGAGCACTCTTTCATGTGCTTGTTGGTAATGTGTATATCTTCTTTGGAGAAATGACTATTTAGGTCTTCTGCCCTGTTTTGGATTGGGTTGTTTGGTTTTATGATATTGAGCTGCAAGAGCTGCTTGTAAATTTTGGAGATTAATCCTTTCTCAGTTGCTTCATTTGCAAGTATTTTCTCCCATTCTGAGGGTTGTCTTTTGTTCTTCTTCATGATTTCCTTTGCTGTGCAAAAGCTTTTAAGTTTCATTAGGTCCCATTTGTTTATTTTTGTTTTTATTTCCATTTCTCTAGGAGGTGGGTCAAAAAGGGTCTTGCTGTGATTCATGTCATAGAGTGTTCTGCCTATGTTTCCCTCTAAGAGTTTTACAGTGTCTGGCCTTACATTTAGGTCTTTAATCCATTTTGAGGTTTTTATCGTGTATGGTGTTAGGGAGAGTTCTAATTTCATTCATTTTCATGTAGCTGTCCAGTTTTCCCAGGACCACTTACTGAAGAGGCTGTATTTTCTCCATTATATATTCTTGCCTCCTTTATCAAAGATAAGTTTACCATACGTGTGTGGGTTTATTTCTGGGCTTTCTATCCTCTTTTATTGATCTATATTTCTGTTTTTGTGCCAGTACCATACTGTCTGGGTTACTGTAGCTTTGTAGTATAATCTGGGAGCCTGATTCCTCCAGCTCCACTTTTCTTTCTCAAGATTGCTTTGGCTATTCACAGTCTTTTAGTTTCCATACAAATTGTGAAATTTTCTCGTTCTAGTTTTGTGTAAAATGCCATTGGTAGTTTGATAGGGATTGCATAGAATCTGTAGGTTGCTTTGGGTAGTACAATCATTTTCACAATGTTGATTCTTCCAATCCAAGAACATGGTATATCTCTCCATCTGTTTGTATCATTTTTGATTTATTTCATCACTGTCATATAGTTCTCTGCATACAGGTCTTTTGTCTCCTTAGGTAGGTTTATTCCTAGGTATTTTATTCTTTTTTGTGCAAGGGTGAATGGGAGTGTTTCCTTAATTTCTCTTTCAGATTTTTCATCATTAATGTATAGGAATGCAAGATATTTTCTGTGCATTAATTTTGTATCCTGCAAGTTTACCAAATCATTGATTAGCTCCATTTGTTTTCTGGTAGCATCTTTAGGGTTCTCTATGTATAGTATCATATCATCTGCAAACAGTGACAGCTTTAATTCTTCTTTTCCTATTTGTATTCCTTTTATTTCTTTTTCTTCTCTGATTGCTGTGGCTAAAATTTCCAAAACTATGTTGAATAACAGTGGTAAGAGTGGGCAAACATGTCTTGTTCCTGATCTTAGTGGAAATGGTTTCAGTTTTTCACCACTGAGAACGATGTTGGCTGTGGGTTTGTCATATATGGCCTTTATTATGATGAGGTAAGTTACCTCTATGCCTACTTTCTGGAGAGCTTTTATGATAAATCCATGTTGAATTTTGTTGAAAGCTTTTAGTTCTTCTATTGAGATTATCATATGGTTTTCATCCTTCACTTTTTTAAAGTGATGTATCACACTGATTGATTTGTGTATATTGAAGAATCCTTTCATTCCTGGGATAAACCCCACTTGATCATAATGTATGATCCTTTTAATATGCTGCTAGATTCTGTTTGCTTATATTTTGTTGAGGATTTTTGCATCTGTATTCATCAGGGATATTGGCCTGTAGTTTTCTTTCTTTGTGACATCTTTGTCTTGTTTTGGTATCAGGGTGATGGTGGCCTTGTAGAATGAGTTTAGGCATGTTCCTCACTCTGCTATATTTTGGAAGACTGAGAAGGATAGGTGTTACCTCTTCTCTAAATGTTTGCTAGAATTCGCCTGTGAGTCCATCCAATCCTGGGCTTTTTTTTATTGAAAAAATTTTAATCACAGTTTCAATATCAGTGCTTATGATCTGTCAGTTTATATTTTCTATTTCTTCCTGGTTCAGTCTCAGATGGTTGTGCTTTTCTACGAATTTGTCCATTTCGTCCAGGTTATATTATTGGCATATAGTTGCTTGTAGTAATCTCTCATGATCCTTTGTATTTCTGCAGTGTCAGTTGTTACTTCTCCTTTTTCATTTCTAATACTGTTGATTTGAGTCCTCTCTCTTTTTTTCTTGATGAATCTGGCTAATGGTTTAACAATTATGTTCATCGTCTCAAAGAACCCGCTTTTCCTTTTATTGATCTTTGCTATTGTTTCCATCATTTCTTTTTCATTTATTTTTTATCTGATCTTTATG
>RJWK010008646.1:0-47130 GCA_004363435.1 Platanista minor
TCTTTTTATGGCTGAGTAATATTCCATTGTATATATGTGCCACATCTTCTTTATCCATTCATCTGTCGATGGACACTTAGGTTGCTTCCATGTCCTAGCTATCGTAAATAGAGCTGCAATGAACATTGTGGTACCTCACACTTTTTGAATTATGGTTTTCTCAGGGTATATGCCCAGTAGTGGGATTGCTGGGTCATATGGTAGTTCTATTTTTAGTTTTTTAAGGAACCTCCATACTGTTCTCCATAGTGGCTGTATCAATTTACATTCCCACCAACAGTGCAAGAGAGTTCCCTTTCTCCACACCCTCTCCAGCATTTATTGTTTGTAGATTTTTTGATGATGACCATTCTGACCGGTGTGAGGTGATACCTCATTGTAGTTTTGATCTGCATTTCTCTAACAATTAGTGATGTTGAGCATCTTTTCATGTGCCTCTTGGTCATCTGTATATCTTCTTTGGAGAAATGTCTATTTAGGTCTTCTGCCCATTTTTTGATTGGGCTGTTTGCTTTTTTTTGATACTGAGTTGCATGAGCTGTTTGTATATTTTGGAGATTAATCCTTTGTCAGTTAATTCGTTTGCAAATATTTTCTCCCATTCTGAGGGTTGTCTTTTACAGCTACATGTAAAAGAATGAAATTAGAACACTCCCTAATACCATACACAAAAATAAACTCAAAATGGATTAAAGACCTAAATGTAAGACCAGACACTATAAAACTCTTAGAGGAAAACATAGGAAGAACACTCTTTGACATAAATCCCAGGAACATCTTTTTTGACCCACCTCCTAGAGTAATGGAAATAAAAACAAAAATAAACAAATGGGACCTAATGAAACTTAAATAGTCATCTTTTAAGTCTGCATCTCCTCCAGGAGGCATCTAGATCACTTGCTTCTTGGACCGTCTTTATTCTTCTGACTTCACCCTCCATAACTCCTGAAAGCTGGACTTAAAATTGGCCCTAATTCCAACTTCCTTTCCACCTCTGTTCCAGAATCAGTCCTGGCAGGAATTGCATCATTCTCACCTCTGGGATTAGTTCACATTCCCGGCCTGGGCGCCCAGTGACATGGCCACAATTGCTGGGCCCCATGCTCTTCCTCGTCACCCAATCCTGATAGCAGCCTCTTACCCAACATTGCAGTTGAGCCTGCCCTAAGACTCTCTTGCTACTGTGTTCCTCCCTTTGGGCTGAAACTCTGCATATCCACAAACTCTGAACTGCGTCTGACCTCATTATGCCCTTGGATGATTGTGCCTCGACCCTGAGTCTGACTCTCTCTGCCCAGAGCCAAGGGCAAAGCATAAGCTGGGAATGCTGGGCTGAACGCTCTGGTTGCCTATGGGGGCCGTTTTAGGAGTGAGTGCCAAGTATAGGCTCGAGGGGCCGCGATGCCCGAGATTCTAGAAAAGGAGTTCAAGCGTCACGAAACAAGCAAGGAGAAATGTCATGAGCTTAGAGGTAAAGGGGTACATTATTGTACAAAAGAACAGGTGGACAGAGGTGCCCAGACTGAAACTGGGGCTGAAATGAACGGTTGGCTAGCACAGAGGCCAGACAGGGCACTAGGTGAGGGATGGTGGTAGAAAGGACGAATCCTGTGGGCCCTGTGACCCTTTTATATGCCAGGGAGTGTGCCTGTCAGGCTGGGCTCAGGACCTTCAATTTTGCAGCTGGTCCGGCTTGTACTCTGGTTCAGGATGCCCATTCCTGCCTGCTCTTGGCTGCCAGGGCCTCAGCAAGCCTCCTGCCTGCCCGAGTCTGGGCTCTGTCCCATTTTCAGTTTAATAGAATTGATGTTACTCAGTGCTCCCAGGACACATGGCATTGCCCTGTTTGGCTCTGGCCCTGATTTCAACAGAAGGGGAAAAGAAAAGAGGGCTGCCAACAAGGCCAGTTCCTTCAACTCTAAGTCCCACTGTGCCCCTGGCTTCTTATGAGTGACAGTCCTGAAGGATTCTGAGTAGCATTTTTCAAGTAAAGGGTTTCATTTTATGTTTGTCTATCATAGAACATGAATAGTGGCGGGAAGAGATCATCTCTAATTAAACTCAGCAAGTTTATCAAATGTCTGTTATTTATTGGTTTTACTTATATCCCTAACCTTGTTATAAAAGTCACAGAGGATGGGCTTCCCTGGTGGCGCAGTGGTGGAGAGTCCGCCTGCCAATGCAGGGGATGCGGGTTCGTGCCCCGGTCCGGGAGGGTCCCACATGCCGTGGAGCGGCTGGGCCCGTGAGCCATGGCCGCTAAGCCTGCGCGTCCGGAGGAGCCTGTGCTCTGCAACGGGAGAGGCCGCAACAGTGAGAGGCCCGCGTACTGCAAAAAAAAAAAAAAAAAAAAGTCACAGAGGCAAAAATGGTATAAAATGTGGTTCCAGACTTCAGGGGCTTACCCAGAAATCATCATGAATTAAAGTCTTTAATGTATATAGAAATGTAACTACTATCACAATATGATTTATGGGTTTAGATATACCATGACTCAAATTATACCAACCGAAAAGAAACCACACAGAGAAATTTTGTTGTAATCTTGCTTTCCAGCACCAGTCTCTAAAGGAATTATAACTTTAAGCCCCACAGTTCCAAGAGTCTTTTTGTTATAACTAGTAATAAAATCTCTCTCACTCTCTCTCTCTCTCTCTCTCTCTCTCACACACACACACACACACACACACACACACACACACACACACACACACTTCTACCTTGCAATGTTACTAGCAAGTCAGATCAGCCATGAAGCTGGTCAATGAATAGCTCCTGACTGGCTGGATGATCAGCCCATACATTGTTTGGCAAATTGGATCAAGCCACAGAAAAGTAGCCTCAGATAAAGTGAGCGATTTAACATAATTTACTTTCTCATAATGAGAGGCTCTATTTAATTTTCACACCCCTGTGTCTGATGTCTTTTCATGAAATATAGTAGTCTACTTCTCAAAACTTCCCTGCTGGTGAAAAACATGCATTTATTTTTAAAAATACATTCTTAATTTCTGGTCCATAGGAATAAACCGTGCCTCTGGGAAAGAAATGCATTGCATGGATACACTTTGTGAAGATAAACACACAGAGGCATCCTACTTTCTGTTAATTAATGATAGTGATGCCAAGTTTTTATAGGAAACCAATTTTGCTTTTGAACACCAGGGAGATCTTTGAGCTTAAGAAACATTTCAGTTTAGGAAAACTGTAGCATGGCCAAAAGTCCAAATGTAGCAGGTGAATTACAGTTGGTATAGAAAATTAGATGCATCAGGAATTGTTCCATGAATGTTCAGTAAATACAACTGGACCACTGAAGACATTTTCTCACAGCTGAAGACAACTCCAAAAGTTGGGATTTGTTCCAGCATTTTCCCAAGAGTTGGAGTTCACATGCATAGACTGGCATTGTGGCAGCTGAGAAAGGCCATAGCAGTGAACAGCCCACTGGGTAGAACCGTGCCTTGGGCAGGCCAGGGCTTTGCCAGACTGATGAAGGGTGGATATATTCCTTGTCTCCAAATGGAGACCAAGTCTGACCTTTTTGGAGGATGGGAGTTTCAGCTTCCTCTTGTTGCTATTCATTAGGAAGTTATTTATGAATGTTCACTAACTGTGACATGACCTCCTTGGTGTATTTAAAGCAACCCTAGGCTGGTGTCGTCAAAAGTTTCATTGTACACACAGATGCTGCAAGTCAGCAGGAACGCAGAGTTTGACGGGGTGAGTGGCAAACAATGCGAGGGCTGAGTCACTGCAGAGCACTCCACACAACCCCTCTTACGTAACGGGTTCTATTCTCGTGCCCTTACTGACTCTGCCCCATCTAGACTCATCTGCCTTGGACTCTGCACCATTGTCTGCCTGGAGGCATAGCTGGTGGTAAAGAATGGTGAAAGTGAGGACAGTTACTTAAAGTGGAAACCCCCAAGTCTAGGTCCTCTGAGCTGCCATAAAGGTGTCTGCGCTTTGACTTCCAGGAATCAGTTCTACAGAAATACTCAAACAAGTGTCTACAAGTCCATCCGCAATGAAGACATGTACAAGAATGACAAATTGGAAACAACCTAAATGGGAGGGGGGCCATTAATTATGGTATTATTTATGCAGTGGAATATTATGTAGCTGTGAAAACAGCCAAGCAGCTTTATGTGAATAAAGCTGCCCACTGTAGATTGCTGAGGAAAAAACTATCTGTCTAATCTATTTATCTGTCTATCTATCTATCATGATCCCATTTCTGTGTTTAAAAAATTACATGTGTGTAGCAGTGCTGCCCTGGGGGACTGGAACTAGGAAAGCTGAGGGAAGGATCATCACTTTGGCTTTCTACATTTCTGTTTTACTGGGAAGTTTGCAGTTAACATGTATTACTTTTGTAACTAAATATATATTTGCAAAAAGGAGATTAAATAATTTAAACGCTTTTCAGTCAAGAGGCCCAGAGTAATCCTGGGATTACCCAGTAGCCAAAAAGAATAAATCCATAATTACAAACAGAGGTTCCATCGTTGCTCCAGGCTCTTGAATGAAGCATTTCATCCGAGTGTATTTCTAGGAATATATGTTTTGTCTTTTAAGAGAAGGTGCAGCTATAAGTCCAAGTTGTTTATTGGCCTGACCCCTTTGTTCTAACAGCTTAGTGATACTATTAATAACATTCATTATTCATTCCCTATTTTATGGCTTACAAAGCACGTTTCACATCTTGAATATTACAACAAAGCTGTGAAGGGGTACTAGTATCCTTGTTTACAGAAAAAGTAATTGGGGTTAAGGCAGGTTTGGAGATATGCTCTAAATCACACAATTAGGGCAGAACTGCAGTAGGAGTCAAATAGGGACTCTAGCCCCAGTTAGCCATTAATTCTAGAAAAGTCACTGTTTTTCTATGTCTCAGATTCCTCAACTATGTAACTGGGATGGTGACGTTTTCTAACTAAGTATAAAAGTATACAATTGTTTAAGTGAAACCAAGTAGATCCTTCCTATCTAACACCCTGCAGTTAACTTTGGGACAATTCCATGGATGTGTTTAAAGATACATTGTAAAGGGCTTCCCTGGTGGCGCAGTGGTTGAGAGTCCGCCTGCCGATGCAGGGGACGCGGGTTCGTGCCCCGGTCCGGGAAGATCCCACGTACTGCGGAGCGGCTGGGCCCGTGAGCCATGGCCGCTGAGCCTGCGCGTCCGGAGCCTGTGCTCCGCAGCGGGAGGGGCCACAGCAGTGAGAGGCCCGCGTACCGAAAAAAAAAAAAAAAGATACATTGTAAAGACATGGCAGTCATTCTTTCTATTAGCATATTTAGGTGTGAAGTTAAAGGCTGTATGTGAAGTGATTCAAAGGACAAATTATTGCAGATTGGTTGGAAGGAACCCAAGGTGATATGGTCACATCCCTGCCATGGCCCTCCATCCCAGGTGGCACAGATGGTCATGGCCCACCAGAGGTGAATTGTGGTTCTTCTTTCCTGGCCTTGGTGATTCCAGCTACTTATATAAGCATTCCACGTGAATTAGAGTCGAGAGATGGTTTTATACAGGTCTAGTTGGTACATGGTAGTTCTAAATAAATGTTTGCTAATAACTGGATTTGCAGTGTAAATATTTGGCAATGGGTCATAAAAGAAATTTACTTTTCCTATGACTGAACTATTGGTCTTTTTAGTACCATCTCCCGAGCAACCGATTCCTAATCTTTTCACTAATCAACACAATTGTCATGAACCTACTCCATAGGGCTGTGTTTTTGGGGTTTTTTTGTTTTGTTTTGTTTTGTTTTTTGCGGTACGTGGGCCTCTCACCGTTGCGGCCTCTCCCGTTGCGGAGCACAGGCTCCCGACGCGCAGGCTCAGCGGCCATGGCTCACGGGCCCAGCCGCTCCGCGGCACGTGGGATCTTCCCGGACCGGGGCACGAACCCGTGTCCCCTGCATCGGCAGGCGGACTCTCAACCACTGCGCCACCGGGGAAGCCCAGGCCTGTGTTTTAAGACATAGCTTTTTGTTTTTATTCAGGAATAGTGAGGACAATAGATCAAGAGATGACTGCCATTGAAAAATTAGTTTGTTACAGTTCCCAGGGAGAGGGGCTCTGCCGTGCCTCGGGGAGGGGGAGGAGAACGCGGGAAGCGGCAGGATGAGTCAGGAGGCGGAAGGACCAAGGGGAAAACAAGGGCAAGGGCCCTTTTGGTGGTTTCCGCGGGGAGAAACAGGTGAGGCAGGGTAAACAAGTTTAGGATTGACTAGTTTGAATAATTCCAGTGGGTTCTGGGATATAAGGGCTGTCTCTGGCTCTTTGGTACCCTGGCGTCATTAGGGCAGGGGGACAGTGACTCAGCGTGCGGGGAAGCCCAATTAAGGAGGTGGTTAGGCTCCCGTGGCTCTGAGTGGGTTGGTTTGCATATGAAAGGCGTGCTCCTGGCCCGGTCCTTAATTCTCTCTGGAATTGGCTGGCGCTGGGAGAGGCAGTCTCTCCAGGGTCAACAAGACCCCAGGTGTCCGAGCTTCAGAACAAAAAGGCATGCTACATGCTGATCTAAATTAGGGTAGCCTTAGAAGGAAGCAAAGAACTGTCAAGCAGCGGTGCTAATAAAAATTGGGTATATAAGCTATCATTCTGTATAACATTATGTGTACTGACATAGCACACTTTCATCGTGGATCACTGGTTTGGCATTAGTAAGTCTGGGAAAGGCTTGTACGTGTTTTCTTCCAAGACCACTGGATCACTTTGTCCTTTGAGATAGCTTATTTCTTCAGTTCTCCTGCAATGAAGCTATAGAGTTAACAGGTGGCAGTGGGTTCTTAGTGGTGGGATTTTCTAGCCCCTCCCACTTCACCCCCCTATACATACACACATTATTAACTTATATATATTGAGAGGTAGTACATACTTACAAATATGTGTGAGTGCAAGCTGATATATACACATACCTTTAATCAAGGTATAGGAAGACAAAACATAAACCTTAATTTAAGTATCATGGACTTTCAACAAAAATGCATCTTAAAGTTGAACAGGATTTATCACATTATTGCCTCTCCACTCCCAACACCTGCCCCTTCCCTTGTCTAGTTAGAGATCTCTGAACAACGTACAAATAAGGACACATCTTTCATTTTTTCAGGAATGACTTATGTAAAGACATCATCAGGATCAATAGATTTGTGTGCTGTAATGTATGATACCCTTGAGCAAGCCTACTTAAAAAATTAGCCCCCATGGGGCTTCCCTGGTGGCGCAATGGCTGAGAGTCCGCCTGCCGATGCAGGGGACGCGGGTTCGTGCCCCGGTCCGGGAAGATCCCACGTGCCGCGGAGCGGCTGGGCCCGTGAGCCGTGGCCGCTGCGCCTGCGCGTCCGCAGCCTATGCTCCGTAACGGGAAAAGGCCACGGCAGCGAGAGGCCCGCGTACCGAAAAATAAATAAATAAATAAATAAATAAAAAGCTCTAGGGGAGAATCTGTTTCTTGCCTTTTCCAGCTTCGAGAGGTTTCCTGCATCCCTTGACTTGCGGTCTACTTCCTCTATCTTCAAAGCCGGCAACGATGCATCTCTGTAACACTTTTTCCATTTTACACGTCTCTCTGAGGGTACCCAGGAAATGTTCTCTGGTTTTAGGAATGCATGTGATTAGATTGGACCCACTGGAGTAATCCAGGATAAACTCCCCATTTCAAGACGCTTAATCACATCTGCCAAGTCCCTTTTGCCATGTAAGGTAACACATGCATAGGTCCCAGGGGTGGAGTGGGCAGATTATTCTATCCTACCACACCACAAAGTCGCTATCCTCACTGAGACAGAAAAAAGAAGTTTCTACCTTTAGACCTACCTTTTTTGTCTCCCTCAGATCGAATGGGACAGCCACAGATCTTTAAAAATTCTCTATTTGACGTCAAATCAGTCTGTGATAAGTGAAATTTTATTATAGGCAAGCAATAATGAATTATCAGTTCCATCACAATTTTTCTTTATTCAAATTGCTACTTTAAGGTTTAGGGGTAACTTTCATTCCTCCTTCTCCATGTCTCTGCTTCAGACATCCAGGAGCTTCCTCTGCTTTCAAGAAACTTTAATCTTCCTGACCTCCCTAGCTGTAGAACGATTCCCTCCTGCCTTTGACTGCCAAAGTTCTCCGAAAATTAATCAACGTGTTACCGTTTGTTCCTTCACCTTCTATTCATCCCTCAGACCTCAGAAGTTGGGCTCCTGCCTTAACTCCTCTATTGTTGATGACCTGCCGAAGGCCCCAGGTATTATGTCACCGAGACACTTTCTCACTTTTCTATCTGCTATTGGATATTCCCATGATTCTCAACACCGTTGACCAGGCCGTTCTTGAAACTCCCCATCCCTGGCTTGTGTGGCTCTCCTGAGTCACTGAGACCATGCTGCCAGACCCTGGTCCCTCGTCCTCCACC
Source organism: Platanista minor (assembly GCA_004363435.1). Lineage (NCBI taxonomy): Eukaryota > Metazoa > Chordata > Mammalia > Artiodactyla > Platanistidae > Platanista > Platanista minor. Next base: position 8,423 of record RJWK010008646.1, read on the forward strand.
CAGCCCTCGCCTCCAGACACGACCTCTGCTCTTCCTTTCCACCCAGACTCCCACAGACTTCTGAACATGTTTGCCTCTGCATAGATACCCGCCGAATCTACTTTCTAACTACTTGGTGGACATTTCTACACAGATGTCCTTCTGTCCTCTCAAACCCAAATGGCCAGAGCTTAAATCTCCAAATCTCTTCTCCTCCTGATTTATGTACCGACTTGCTTATATAAAGGTTTTTTATTCATTTTAGTCAACAGATCCATCGTGATCCTAATCGTCTTGGCTGGAATTCCAGCCTTGGTGTCTGACTTCTTTTATCCCGTTTGGTTGACTTATTCACTATTTTTATTCATAATGTTTCTGGCATCTCTTCCTTTGCTTCCAGTGCTGCCCTCGTGATTCTCATCACCCTGGCCTGGGTGATCTGAAGTCCTTCTCAGCACTTACTTTACCACCACTGCTTGATTGATTCCTAATCTCTCTTCTTCCATCATGTCATTCTTCCTTTCTTCATTTCCTAAGATCTTAGTGTTGGTTAAACCCTCTGCTGTCTGAATCTAATCAATATTTCCAAGTTTATCAAACTTTTCATGACAAAAATTCTAGGAGGACCAGGGTGTTCACTATCCCATGAACATACCTTGTTCATTACTATCTCTGGGTTCACATGGTTTTCCATTCCTGAAATACTATCTCCTTCCCCACCTATTTACTCTCATAGATCTTTTGAAGCTCAAGTCCCAATCTCCCCAACAATACTTCTTTGGCCGTCTCCATTTTTAAGATTCCTCCTTCCTCTGAACACATTAACATTTGCAGAGCACATGGCAAATCAGCAGAGAACTTCCATAAGGTCCAATCATCCACCCACTCATCTTCCTGCAACTGTCACCATGTCCTCATTTCTTTCCACCGTTACTATGGATGAACCCTGCAGGCACCCACCTAAGACAACCTCTCCATTCATCTACCAGATCCCACTCCAGCATTTCTGCTTCTCTTTTCTGTATCAATTTCTCCATCCCTCCTGGATCATTTCTATCAGTACATAAGCGTGCTGTTATCTTCTTATCTTCAAAAAAACAAACAAACCTCTCTTAATCCCACTTCTGCCTCTAGCTATTCATTTTTTCTCCTTCCCTTTACAGCAAAACTCCTTGGAAAAAGTGATCTGTCTGCACTGCTCTAACTTCTCTCTTCCTATTCTGTCTTGAACGCATTCCAGTTGAGCTTACATCCCCAACAGTCTGCTGAAAATGCTCTTATTAAGGTCACCAAAGACCTCCTCTTTGCTAAATCCGGTGGTCAGTTCTCATTTCTCATCTTGCTTGACCAATCAGAAACGTTGTGACCTTGATGACTCTCTTGTATTTGAAACACCATCTTCACTTGGTGTCCCAGACCCCACCCTCTCCAGTCTCCTTTGCTAGTTCTTACTCAACTTATCATGCTCCTCAACTTGTAGCAGATTTCCATGTCTCAGTCCTTGGCCCTTTTTTCTTTTCTATCAACACTCACTCCCTGGGTGACATCATCCAGTCTCATGGTTTAAAGTACCATCTATATGTGGATTCTCTTGGCTCTCAAATTTATCTCTTTGCCTGAACCTCTTCCCCAAGCCCTAGATGTGTGTTTCCAGTAGCTCACTCAGCATCTCCACATAGAGGTCTAATAGGCATCTCAATTTAGTGCATCCCAAACCTAGCTCTTGAGAGTGTCACTGCTCCAACCTACACTTCCATAGTCTCCCTGTGTCCACTGATGACAACTCCACCCAGTCCCTTTCTTTCTCTCTCACCATCAGCAAATCCTGTGGGCACTACTTTCAATATCTATCTGGAATCCAACCACTCATTGTCATTCTACTATTATTACCTGGTCTAAAACACTGTCCTCTCTCTGTAATGATACAAATAACACGTAAGAGTGCAGGCCCTGGAGTCATAATAGCATGCAGGGTTCAGTCCTGGCTCTGCCACTTACTAAGGGTATGACCTTGGGCAAGTTATTTACCCTTTCTGTGCTTCAGTTTCCTCATTTATAAAATAAGGATGATGAGGGGGCTTCCCTGGTGGCGCAGTGGTTGAGAGTCCGCCTGCCGATGCAGGGGACACGGGTTCGTGCCCCGGTCCGGGAAGATCCCACATGCCACGGAGCGGCTGGGCCCGTGAGCCGTGGCCGCTGAGCCCGCGCGTCCGGAGCCTGTGCTCCGCAACGGGAGAGGCCGCAGCGGTGAGAGGCCCGCGTATCACAAAAAAAAAAAATAAGGATGATGAGGATGATGATGATGATGATGATGACAACTGTTACAAGGATTAAGTGAAAAACCATATAAAGTGCTTAGAACAATGCCTGGCAAATAGTATGTGATCAACAAATGTCAGCTCCATACTATTATTCTATAAATACATAAAAGCTCCATGACTGTAGGTGGGAAATAGTAGGCAGGAAGATCAGGGAAACCGTGGAAATCGCCATTCTCCTAAGCATAAGCCATCTAGATCTTTAAATACCCAAACCCATGCTGAACCAGGCTGGGGGATAATTGTTCCTACCAACTCTGACCTGTGCCTACCACTTGATATGCTGCTTATTTTGTGCAGTTTTTACCTACTGATTTATAGAATAATAGTACGTAGCTAACATTTCTTTTTTTTTTAATTCATGCTAACCATCTTTTTTTTAATTAATTAATTTATTCTTGGCTACGTCGGGTCTTTGTTGCTGTGTGTGGGCTTTCTCTAGTTGTGGCTCGTGGGCTCTAGAGCACAGGCTCAGTAGTTGTGGCGCCCAGGCGGATCTTCCTGGACCAGGTCTCAAACCAGTGTCCCCTGCATTGGCAGGCAGATTCTTAACCACTGCACCACCAGGAAAGTCCCTCTAAAATTTCTTTCTCTTTTTTAAAAAAGTATTTATTTTATTTATTTTATTTTTGGCTGCGTTGGGTCTTCATTGCTGTGTGCGGGCTTTCTCTAGTTGTGACAAGCAGGGGCTACTCTTCATTGTGGTGCCTGGGCTTCTCATTGTGGTGGCTTCTCTTGTTGTGGAGCACGGGCTCTAGGCGTGTGGGCTTCAGTAGTTGTGACTCATGGATGCTAGAGCACAGGCCCCAGTAGTTTTGGCGAATGGGCTTAGTTGCTCCGCGGCATGTGGGATCTTCCTGCATTGGCAGGCGGATTCTTAACCACTGCGTCACCAGGGAAGCCCCCTCGAACATTTCTTTTTTTCTTTTTTTTTTTTTGCGGTACGCGGGCCTCTCACTGCCGCGGCCTCTCCCGTTGCGGAGCACAGGCTCCGGACGCGCAGGCTCAGCGGCCATGGCTCACGGCCCCAGCCGCTCTGCGGCATGTGGGAATCTTCCAGGACCGGGGCACGAACCCGTGTCCCCTGCATCGGCAGGCGGACTCTCAACCACTGCGCCACCAGGGAAGCCCCCTCTAACTTTTCTTGACTGTGCACTATTTGCTGTTGTCACCTCTTTTCCTTTGTCTCTAGAGGACTTCCGATGGCTCCTCTTCTCCAAATCTCCTTAGTCCTGATCCTGGCTCTATTCTGTGTTGACCTCCCCCTTTCAGGATTCTGTATCTAGAGATTGCTGTCACTGATACCAAATATAACATTTAAAAGAGTGTTCTATAAACCCAGTTAACAATACTGCCGTGAGAGCCGTTTTCAATTGTCATTTTATTGACACAAGGACCCTGGGCTTCTTTGCAAAAGTGGTTGATATGGAAAAGGGTAAACTGCCGAGTGAGGATGGAAAAAAAGGAAGTAATTCAAACTATGTCCACGTTTTTCAGGACCAAAAAAGCCAGGCAGTGTTCAGAAAAGGAAATTGAGAAATGGAAGCATTTCCCTAAATATTCAGAAAGTCCTGACGTGGGGATTAAACTTCAGTGTTTGAAACTTCAGGGATTTATTTTGGCTAAATTCCAGGATTCTTTGGAGAGAATCCCTTTCTGTTGTGTTCTTGTCTCAGTGGGGCTCATAAGGGCACATGGTGGCCTGGCTGGAAAACACTAAGTGACATCTCCCCCACTGCCAGCCCCCTCCCTGACTTGCCACTCACCTAGTCCAGGGCTCTTGATCACATGCAGACTACAGACACCAAATAAATTAGGCAGATGGAACTCACACATCAAAGCCACCTACTTGGACTCCTTTTTGGGCATTGGTACATTTTCTCTTTTTTAATCGGCCTCATAAATCTGACCCTGACAAGGTCCTACCTCTCTGTACCCGTAGTCAGAGGTGAGATGGTAATTTGGCCTCAAGCTTTCATCTGCTTCTCCACTTGAGTGACTGTCAGTGCCACGTGGCACCCATTCATTACAGGGGCGCAGGTGTGGCTGTGGGGAGGGGTGTACCAAGTCCTGCCAAACTGGTGACTCCTTCCAAAAGAACAGGATGGTTCTCCAAGCACTGTGCGCAGCAGATGATTACACGCCACAGTGCCTGATAAAATACTGGCATGCCGAGAGCTGTAAAGAACACGACACGTTGTTCTGTGTTCTTCGGAGTATCTGATTCATAATAGCTGTTCACATACTGGCTAATGACTACCTGGACTCAAATAATTTTTCAAGAGGCTTATCCAAATCAAGAACTGAAGAAAAAATCAGAGTTGTCCGGGGTGGTGATGTTGCTCTCTGAAGTGGGGGGAAAATGCCTCCAGACCTGGGTTGAATTCACATATTCGGGGTCATTTGACTCAATCTTCGTCCCCTGGTGACATTCCAGATGTGAATCTGGAATGTTGACTTCGGTCACGTGGGCAAAGTTTGGGTCTCTCGTCACTTGTGGAGAGCTGCCTTCTGGCTTCTAGGAGCCGCATCTTGGCTGGGTCTTGGGTTCTTCCTGAGTCTGCCTTTTTCTGCCTGCCCCTTTTTAGAGGAGGCTGTCTCTTTTTCTCCTCTCATCCAGATGCTGTTTACAGCTCGCTTAATGTCCCCCTGTCCTCTCTGGGCTTTCCCAGCCCCTTGCACGGGGAGGGGACATCCATGTTCTACCTAGGTTCCCCTAACGTGTCTTGTTTCCATAAAAATGGGCAGGCATTTTCTACAGAGGCCTTTCTCTCTAGTCCATTTAGAGACCTTGAGGACTGGAGATACCTTATCATCGTATTCTGGCAGTTCATTTTGGTTATTTACAGAACACCATTGAACCCCTTTATGGGCTCATAACAAAATAGCCTATTGAAAGAGCATAATGATTTCTTGCACTTTTGAACGCCCATCATTCCACATTCCATAAATATAGATGATTTATGTTTGCAGGAGCCTGACGGTAAGCCTCCAGGCTTTTCACTGGGGTACAGCCCTTGGGAGAGTAACGTTCTGTACCGCACGAGGATCGTGACCTGCAGATGTGAGCAGCCACCAAATATTATTCTTGGAGATGGTAAATAACAACAATGACAACAGCTGCCGTATACACAGGGCACTTATTACATGTCAGCCTTTGCATTCACTATGTTGCTAATGCTTTATTTTCATTGTGTGTTTGATTCTCATAGCAGCTCTATTATTACTCTGATCCCCATTTTATAGATGAGGAAACAGAGGCTTGGAGGGGCTAAGCAAATCCTGCTCCCCACAAAATAATCACATAGAATCTGAGCCCAAGTCCCTCCGACCCCACAGCCCAGACTCTATATGTCTTGTTGCCGTGTCATCAAAGCATATTGTTAGACTCCCCTGCGTTGGCTTTGGGGACGTGTATTTTCTTGGCTTCCTTCCTGGTCTCCTTTGTGGCTCCTCCTCTGCCCATGAGTTTTTTTTTTTTGGCGGTACGCGGCCCTCTCACTGTTGTGGCCCCTCCCGTTGCGGACGCGCAGATTCAGCCGCCATGGCTCACGGGTCCAGCCGCTCCGCGGCATGTGGGATCTTCCCAGACCAGGGCACGAACCCGTGTCCCCTTCATCGGCAGGCAGACTCTCAACCACTGTGCCACCAGGGAAGCCCATGCCCATGAGGTTTTAATGCTCCAGTGTCTTCGAGCCTGCCTTGACCCAAACCTACTAGTTTTTCTAGCCACACTCTCCCCTAAGCAGTCTCACCTAGTCCTGTGAATTTAAATATCAACATGCATTGAACACCTATCTAATGACATTCTACAATCGAAATCTTCCCTTCCAGACTGCTGCCCTTACTCTCAGATTCATACATCCAATTGAGATTTCTAAATGGCATCTCAAACTTAACATGCCCCAAATAGAATTTTTTACTTTGTTCTCAAGAATGTTCCACACCTCACTTCATGATACTGCCATTCAAACACTCAAACCAGAAATGTAGGCCTGGTTCTTGATTTTTCCTTTTCCTCATCTGGACTCCCAGTAATTCCATGAGTTCAACCTCGACCCACCTCTCTTCCTCCACTGCTGTGTCTTTAGTCTGAGCTACTAACATCCCTTGTCTGAACTACTGCAGTAGCCTCCTGACTGGTTTCCCTGCTTTCATACTTGCCATCCCCATCCCCAGTTCATTTTTCACTTAGTCGCCTGTGACGTTTAATATATGAATCAACTCGTGCCCCTCCCCTCCTTAAAACTCTGCAACGGTTTTCTTATGACCGAAGTCCAAACGTCATAGGATGCCCTCCTAGGCCATGTGTGAACTGGCTATTGACCAACTTTGCAACTGAATCTCATACTGCTCACTGCCTCATTCACTACTCTGTAGCTACAGTGGTGTCTTTCCAGTTCTTCAGTGATACAAAGCTCTTTCATGCCTCAGGACCTTTGCACTGTCAGTTCCCTCTGCCGGGAATGCTCTCTCCCCGGCCCACAGGTGCTCACTACATGTTAACTGAACAAACAAGAATAGTAGGTTGCCTCTCCTACAAGAATAAGATGAATAATAAGTAACATGAAAAAAATCATGTCATCAATAACTTATTTAGCTATTTGTATTTATGACATTTAAATGATGTGGGCTTAATATGATTAGGCTGTGGGTTTTCTGAAGCATGTTTCTGTGTTTACGTGGATGGAGTATGGAAGAGTGGGAGGAAACATATTTAGCGTGTGGTAATGATGACTCATTAGTCCTGAGAGGTAGATGTTGATATCCCTGTTTTTCAGAACTTGCTCAGAGAGGTTAGGTAACTGGCTAAGGATGAGCAGGTAAGAAGTAGAAGGTCTGGAGTTTATAGGTGGTCTGACTCCAGTGCACGTGTGTCCCCCAGATCCTGGTGCCTCTGAGTAGATACAGCTCAGAGATGAGGTTCAAGGGTAAGAAAAAGGAGAGACACCTGGAAACAATAGGTTTTGTTCACCTGGGCAGCATCATAGGCTGCTGTGAATCAGAGAGAGTAGATACCTATCTTAGTTATGTCCAGCTCTGCCTTGGTTGTCAAACACGGCCTGAACGAGCTGAACTAGCCCTCAACTTAGAAAGCCAGTATCCAGACACAGATAAGGCGGGGAATACAGTTAGGTATGGCAATTAATGAGCCACCATCTGCTAAAACATCACACTCTGAGTGGGACTTAACATGGTTTTGGGTTTCTTTGAACGTGTTTTTTTTTCTTCTTTTTTTTTTTTTTTTCACCATATGTGCTTAAAGACTCCAAAAAGGAAACAGCTTAATCCAGGAATGTGAAAAAGAATGGTGACATTCCGTGGTGTGTCAGTGAAATGAGAAACTTATCAGGCACCATCTATTTCAGGGCTTTGTGGTATTTTCTGGTTCCAGGCTTCCAGTTAGTGACAAAATGGCAAGATGAATTACCACATGTGTGGGGTAGAGAGGAGGACCATGGTAGGTGCTACTTCTAAAATTTACTTTTGGCTTTGCCCCGGACTAAATTGACACATATACAGAAAATGCCTTGTTTCCTCCAAGGCCTCCCTGAGATAGTGTCTATCTACTTGGCTTAACCATATTCTTCCCACTGGAAATTGATCTCCCTGCACTAGGTTTCCCTGTTGAATTTTGTCTGCACCTCTGCGACAGCACTCGGTCCAGGCATCCCTCTTTATAGCCTCTTGCATTTCTATCTTTCTCCTCCACTAACCTAAAACTCCCTGAGGGCACAGGCCATGGGTTTTGTTTCATCTCTGCATAATGCAGTGGGACCCAGCACAATAACTTACCCTGGAGGTGCTCAATAAATGTTATTGAATTAAAATAAAATTGTTATAGGGGAACAGTTTAGAATGATCATGTGAAAATAAGGTATCTCAATTATTTGCAGAAATGACATATTGTAGATCAATAACATAATTGACTCTATCCTTACATTAAATGCTGGAAAAATGTCTGATAGTACCATGAATAAACCCCTCCTCTTTTTGAAAGCCAGTGTGTGGTTTTGTTTTGGCTTTTTAATTAATTAATTAATCAATTAATTAAACTTATTTATGGCTGCCTTTGGTCTTCGTTGCTGTGGGCGGACTTTCTCTAGTTGCAGCGAGCGGGGGCTACTCTCTCATTGTGGTGTGCGGGCTTCTCATTGCGGTGGCTTCTCTCGTTGCAGAGCACGGGCTCTCGGCGCATAGGCTTCAGTAGTTGTGGCACGCAGGCGCAGTAGTTGTGGTTCGCGGGCCCTAGAGCGCAGGCTCAGTAGTTGTGGCGCACGGGCTTAGTTGTTCTGCAGCATGTGGGATCTTCCCGGACCAGGGCTCGAACCTATGTCCCCTGCACTGGCAGGTGGATTCTTAACCGCTGAGGCACCAGGGAAGTCCTGTGTGTGGTTTTGGTTAAACTTCATAGTCTAAATTCTATGGAATCTAAATGTTTGAGATGAGGAAAGATAATGCTTTTGGTCTCAGCACTGGGGCAAAAGGGTGAAAGCCTTTTAGAATATTCATGGTTAGCATGGTTAGCTTAGCATAGGTATGTCAATAAATCATTGCCATAGCTCTGTGATACTTGGAGAGCTCTCTCTCTCTCCCTGTGTGTGTGTGTACCTTTCTGTAAGAAAATATTTATTTAAGAACTTTCTGTGTAGAGAAATACGATGAATGTCATAAAGCACCTAGATATTATGATAAGTGTGTTTGGAGAAGGCAAAAGTGTTTTGTTTTCTCAATATTTAAACATGGCCAGCACATAAGTTGGGATGTTTAAATGCTACGGGAATACTGACAGTAACAAAAAAGGACTCTAGAGTAATATAGAGGATAATTCTCTCTAACCTAGAAAGGAGAGTTGGGTGCTGAAGGATGATGTCATCAAAACAACACTGGAGGAAGATGCATTTGGCATCAGTGTCCAGGATAACTTCAGGATGATCTGCCCATGAACCCAGCTGTCCTGGAATCACTGGGGCCAAGGAGGGAGCTGGAATAATAATCCAGATGTGAGGTGATAGAGGCATAGTGATAGCAAGTGGTAGAAATGAAGAGGAGAGATTGGCTATAAAGACATTTAAACGGAAGAATCCCTACCACTTTGTGAATGCGATAGAAAATTCTAAAATATTGAGTCTGAGTGTCTTGACTGACTTGTCAACACCAGAAAGAGAGATCAGTGAGGAGGGGCAGTTGGACCATAGGGAAATATGAGTTGACCTTTAGACATACTGAGTTCTACAACACAGTGAAACACGCCGGTGGAAATTCTCCAGCTCTATCCCTGTCCTTTTAGGACACTGTTATTCTCCAAGGGAGATATTGGTGATATCAGATCTGGAGATGGCAAAGGGAAATTTAAGACAAGTGAAGAACAAGCTAAGTTTGAAAATGTTGAGGGCACAGCACTGCCCTCAGCACTGCTGAGACATGCCTCGGTGTTCTGGTTAGATATGTGATCTCCCATCATCTTGACTACCTGCCAGGCTAAATGCCCTCATACATTGACTGTGGTCTGGCTTAGACTCCTGCTTCTCCTTGCCTGCAAGTATTTAGCTTGTGGTCAGGGATTAGAAGATGTCAACTTTCTGACTTAAAAACACAGAAGAGCATTCTTCTTTTATAGTGGGCTCAAATATGGAAGCCTCCAAATGTATCCGGTAGATACATGAGTCAGATTTATATTGAGTGGAATGCCAGTGTCTCTGATCTAGTCCTCGTGGTAAAGTTTAACTCATCCTCTGAGAGTTAACTCAAAAGTTACTGTCTCTAAGTAGCCTTCCTGACTTCCCCAGCTGGTTAGTCTTTTCATTGTCCACGTTGCCACACACTTTGTTCTGCTTTGTGCTATAGTGCACAGAAAAATCTATGTGTCTGTCTCTCACCACTAGACTGGGAGCATCCAGAAGATGGGAACCATTGATTCATCTTTATTTATTTGTTTGTTTTTGGCTGTGTTGGGTCTTCGTTTCTGTGCGAGGGCTTTCTCCAGTTGCGGAGAGCGGGGGCCACTCTTCATCGTGGTGGGCGGGCCTCTCACTGTCGCGGCCTCTCCCGTTGCGGAGCACAGGCTCCAGACGCGCAGGCTCAGTAGTTGTGGCTCCCGGGCTTAGTTGCTCCGCGGCCTGTAGGGATCTTCCCAGGCCAGGGCTCGAACCCGTGTCCCCTGCATTGGCCGGTGGATTCCCAACCACTGCGCCACCAGGGAAGCCCTGATTCATCTTTGTATTTTCCACTCCCTTAACAGAGTGGGGCTCGTGGGTGATAGTTCATTGTTGGAAATATCCAAAAGAGAACATTTAAGAACGTGGATGGAACGATATGCAGTTGCTGTGGCAAAACCTGTATACACATTATATGTCACATCCCCGCTGATGCTGTTAATGCTGCACCGGCAGAGGCAGTGCTCTCATTACATGCTGCTGGCCCATATTTGTAACGTGTGACATTTTTTATGAAATACCGTCAAGGGTAATCCATCACATAGTAACCTTTGGATTATATGCTGAGACTGGTCTTCAACGTAGACATAAATGAACTTCAAGGATAGTGCTATTTCCTGAGAAGGGTATGATCAAGGGTTCTGGCTAGGAAAATGAAGCAGAACATTATTTTCTTTTAAGTTAAACATAAGTGCCTGAAAAAGAGGTTTCCTTCTGTCAGCCCCAGTCGGGGCATGGTCATTGTGTGAAGATAATCAGATGACTCTGAAATGTGGCAGAATATTTTCTTCTTAGAGTACATCAGGGTTTGCAAAGCGGGTGAAGAGTTGCTAAAGGTTTGACCACCCTTGGAACTTGCAAGGTTTGTAATATCTTTATCTTTATCTAATATCTGTATCTCAAGAGGTGTTTTAAAAAATAAAAGGACACATGACAACTTGAGCGAATTTCAGATATCAGTTAAAGATATTCTCTGTATCCGTAAAGATTTAGGAATTTACACGTAGTATAGAGAGAGTATAAATAAAAGAGAGCTTCTAAGCCTCATCACTTTTGTGTAAATCCAGATAAGACTCCTTTGATGAGCTTAGCGGTTCCTGTTAAGGAAAAGCTTATAGGTGAGAGGAACACTAAAATTATAATTCTTTGTCTTCCTTAATTAGACTGAAGCTCACCATAGATCATGCTGAAGCTGTGATAAAATTCAAGTAATAATTCACATTGTCAGGTCAGCAGAAATGGGCACGGGGCATCCAGTATGACTGAAGGATTTGCTTAAGTGATCTATCTGTGAACGGAGGTGCTCAGGAGAGGTACACAGTCTTCATGGGAAATAAACCCTCTGAAGATGCTGAGTACAAACAGCAATGAAAATAAATCCCAGCAAGTTTCTTATATCACCTTTACAGATGTCATTTCAGAGGAAATATATAAATCACATTCATAGCAATTGATGTGGGGCACTAATTAGTAAGTCCCATTAAATCGTGGAGTAATGACATTCAGCATCTAATGAATGCCTCATCATCTTTTGATCATTAATATTTCACAGCATAAGAACACAAGAATTGGCATCCCTGGGCTCACGCAGCATGGTTTTCTGTCTGTGATATGGCCCCAAGGGCATTAAGTGGCACGAGGGTATTGCTCCTCTGTCGTGAGGCTGCACAACACAATCAGTTAACTCAGGACCCTGAGTCCTAACGTTTCCTCGTTTTAGAAAATGTGAATCTGCCTGCCATTCTCCGAATTAACATCTGTGACTGCCCAGTGCCCTGGAAAACAGAAGCAAGCTGAGATGTTGACTTTGGTGTGTAGTATTGCTTCGCTGCTGACCCTCACAGTCCATGCAAGAAACTTGCACAGGAGAAGAAAAAAAAACAAACCATTCCTCTGATTTATTACTAAGGGCTTGCTTTATTCAAAGGCAGTAATCACCTCACAGAGCAGGTGCCATTGCAAGGGCTTATTGATCCTGTGCGCTTCTAGAAATGCCAGGAGGCCGTCACTCCGGCGGGAGATGGAGGTGGTCAGCGAAAAAGGAGTCCATCTCCGAGCAGGCTGGAGTGGGAGAAAATCTCTGGCCATAGAGACCTATGGCTCCAGTGACGCTCGGTGCCTTTCTTTCCGAAGAGGGGCGGGAGCGGAGAGAGCGCTGAGAGGCTGCCGTGGGCAAGTGAGAGAGAAAGGGAGGATGACAGGGAGACAGAGCTGCCGAGGGGTCTCCGAGGCTGCATCCTTCAGGAGGAGGGAGAAAGGGTCTTCGTCTCCCGATGGAGAGTCCTAAGAGTTAAATATCGCCACGCAGCCCGACCCGGATGGGATTTGCTTCTGGGCAGAAAACGCGACACTGATCAACATCAACTTGGACAAGTGACAAGACTAGGTCTGATGTTGGTGGATGTCTTTTCAGGTCGTTGGAGGGGAGAGGACGGCAGGCAGTGTGCTCGGGGGTAGCTGGAGAGAAGCATCGCGTCCAGGGCAGCGATAGAAAGCGACAAGGAGGGGGCCAACAGAGGGACGAAAAGAGAGGGAGGAAGAGTTGAAGAAAAGTAGGGGCAAAGTAGGGACAGGGTGAAGAGGAGAGAGGAAGGGACGAGGGAGGAGTGAGGGCGGCGAGGAGGGATCCACAAGGGAAGGGGGATCGCGGGAGAGCAGGGAGGACGGGTTGGTCGCGAGGTGCGGAGCGGGCGCAGGGGTGCGCGGGGGTGGCGGCGCCGGGAGGGAGGCGAGGGGGCTGCGGGAGAGGCGGGGGGCGAGGGAGCGCTCGAGGATCGGGGAGGCGCGGAGCGGCGGACCGGGGAGGGGGCGGGCGCGCGGTCGAAAGGGAGCCGAGGAGGGAGCGCGCCGGGCCGGGAGCCGAGGGCGGGCGGGAGGTGGGGGGCAGGTGGGGGAGCGCGGAGCGAGCGGAGGCCAAGTGCATTGTGTCTGGCGGCGGCGCGCGAGCCCACCGGCGGCCGCGGCGGGGCGGGCAGCCATGGAGCCGCGGGCGCTCGTCACGGCGCTCAGCCTCGGCCTCAGCCTCTGCTCCCTGGGGCTGCTGGTCACGGCCATCTTCACCGACCACTGGTACGAGACCGACCCCCGGCGCCACAAGGAGAGCTGCGAGCGCAGCCGCGCGGGCGCCGACCCCCCGGACCAGAAGAACCGCCTGATGCCGCTGTCTCACCTGCCGCTGCGGGACTCGCCCCCCCTCGGGCGCCGGCTGCTCCCGGGCGGCCCCGGGCGCGCCGACCCCGAGTCCTGGCGCTCGCTGCTGGGGCTCGGCGGGCTGGACGCCGAGTGCGGCCGGCCGCTCTTCGCCACCTATTCGGGCCTCTGGAGGAAGTGCTACTTCCTGGGCATCGACCGGGACATCGACACCCTCATCCTGAAAGGTGAGCGGCGGGCGCGCCCTGCGCCCCGGGCGCCCGCGCGTGGAGCGCAGCCCGCGGCTCCCCAGGGGCGCGCCGGTCCCCGCGGCCGCCTCCCCGCCGCGTCCCCGGCACATTCTTTCGTCTCCCGCGCCGCCTCCTTTCTTCACCCCTCCCCTCTCTCTTTCTTTCCCTGTCCTTCCCTGGTTCTCTCGAGCTCCTCTTTCTTTCCTCGCCATCCTCCGTTTCCTTCTCCCCTCTTTCCTCGAGTCTGGGCTTCAGCCCCCCGCCTCTGTCTCCTTTGCTTCCTTGGCCTCCTTTCCCCCCTCTTCTCCTCGCCTGTCGTCCTTCGCTGTCTTTGTACACGTGCCTGACTTGTAACGCACGGCTCTGTTTTCTGCGCTGCTCCCCGGGAAGGTAAACATCAAAAAGACCCGACCTTTCCCAGTTGGGCTCCTTCCCTTAAGTTGTACTTTCCTTTTAGAAATACCTTTGGAGGAAAAGTGGTGCAAACCTCAGAAGAGGAGGAAAAGGGCTTTTTCTTGTATTGTGCTGATGTTGGTAGCAGACGGGACTGACGTGGTATGCCAGCCTGGCAGGCTAAGGGGGAGCTCAGGCGGCCGGAGGAACCTTCCTCTAAATCCCCGAAGTGCAGGGTTCCTTTGGGTTAGACCTCAGATAACATTAATGCATTGGTGGAGGCAGCTGAATGCCGATAAGACATCTACTTTTTTCCAACCTTCCTGATGACTGGGCACACCATCCTTAGGCTAGTCACACCAGGGCGAGGAGAGTGGAAAACCGGTCCAAGCCTTTTAAAGTAGAGCTTTCCGTATTTGCACATGGAGTCTCTACAGAATCACTCTCTTAAATTTGCGATACCTTGTAAGGCTGTTTTTGTTGTTGTTTTGTTATTTGAGTTTGTTATTTGCTCTGCACTGAGTTGTAGAGCATCGATTTGCTCTTCTGAGGTCTAGGTGACACCTGGCTCCCATGCGTGTAATCGGATCGTTTGAATTTTTTTGGTAATGTCATTCATGTAAAAATATTCAATGTGACAGTCCCACTGCTGAGGCTTCCTTCTAACTTTCTGAGCTTGACCCTTATTACAAATTCTTCTTCTCTGAGATGGAAAAAATAAAACAACCCACCTTCTTCCTTTGGACTCATTATTGCGAAGAAAGAAGACGTCTAAAATCAGTACGTTTAAAGATTTAGTAGCCATTCAGGAAAGCAAAGAAGCAGATTTGTGTTGAATTCCGGTTTGGAATGGAATTACATGGAGAGGAGGGGGTTAATAACATGTTGGCCTCAGAGTCTTGTTCGTTGGCGTATTCCTCATTTCTCAAACGTGTCAACTTCTTCCTTCCCATGGCTAGCTCAGCTGGGGACTGCCATCTGAAATCTGTCTGTGTGTGGAAGGACTCCAGCGCTTTTGGGGGGAAGCAGATACAGTAACCTTCCTTTGGGGAGAGCGCTGTATTCTTTCCTCTCCTAACTCACATCCAAATCTGATTTCTCCTCATGAAGATGCTGCATAATTAATTCTGTTAGTAGCCTAGTACACGAACAAACTGTAAAAGCTGAATTTGGAGGTTCGGTTATGGAATGCTCGTTTAGGCAAGGCAATTTTGAAAGCTAAGCAGTGTAGTCTGTCGTTGGAAATGACAGAGCTGCATTTCCTTACACTCTTCCTCTGCCAAGAGTATTTGATTGCATGTAAACTGGATATAGAATAATGCCTGAAACAGCAGGGTAGAGTTCATTCAATCCGATGGCAGGCAGGAGAGGGTGTCCCACAGGACACTTGCACATTCCCCACCTCCCCACCTGGGCTGGCTAGCTGAGGTGCCGAGCTCCAGGGAAGTTCACAATCGAATAATCCTAGAGGCTGAAGGGACTTTAGCGGTCATTCATTCCAACCTCCCCCCCCACCCCGCCCCAGTTGTGCAGACTCCCTTCTTCTACATGTTTCTGACAAACGGTTGTCCAGCCTAGCACTTCCCTAAGACAGAACTTGTGTGCTAATTGAAAGAATTATAGTTTTCTGGTCATAAATGCAAGTTTGGATTAAAACGATCTCAGATTTGTAACACTGATGGTGTTTAGCTAATCCTTTTTGTAGGATACTAAAGAGTTCTAGGCCGTCATCAGAAGACCTGGGCTCCATTGCTGGCTCTACTGCTAAATCGCAGGGCTTCCTCCAACAAGTGTCCAGGCCTACTTGGCCTTCAGTTTTCTACTTCACAGTAGGAAGGCACACTGTTCTTTAGGGGGTTTTCTAGTTCTAGAATCTGTCATTGTTGTACTAATAGCAATGTAAATTTAGCTTCCTGGGAAGTTAATGCGCTGACATTATTTATTTATTTTTATTTATTTATTTTTTTGCTGTACGTGGGCCTCTCCCGCTGCGGAGCACAGGCTCCAGACGCTCAGGCTCAGCGGCCACGGCTCACGGGCCCAGCCGCTCTGCGGCATGTGGGATCTTCCCGGACCGGGGCACGAACCCGTGTCCCCTGCATCGGCAGGCGGACTCTCGACCACTGCGCCACCGGGGAAGCCCGTGCTGACATTATTGACGTGAGGAGTTTGGAGGAGATGACAGACGTTCATTGTGTTATGTCCTGGATCATAATTTGTTGTTTGGGAGATGGCCAAAAGGGCCTTAAGTACTTTCAGTATTGCTACTCATCTACCTTGGGCCACCTACGTAACTGTTCTGGATCTCAGTTTCATCATCTGTGAGATGAATGGGTGAAACGAACAGCTTTAAGATTCTGTGATTCTAAGAATAATTTCACCAGATGACTTTGACACCCATGTTAGGTAAACATTATTACCTTTGTTTTGGCATCTGTGATATGAATTTGGCATTTGTGGTGTGTTTTGACATCTGTGGCTGTGGTATGAATTCCTTAAGGGAGCCCTGTATAACTAGAAATCAATATGACATCTAATTTAAAAATTTGGACAACTAGGGTCCCGCATTTCGTTCTTACTTTCTTCTCTGAACTACCTTATGAGTCCTAAGATTTAGAAATGTTAACGATAGGAAATGAAGGAAAGTAGACTCAGATGGGAGAGTGGGGAGGGGTGGAAAGGGCCACAAGAAGTGCCTGACATACTTAATGAGCTTTTGGGGGAAAAAGAGGTCAGCCTTTCTTCGTGTGGACTTAGAGCACAAAGCCAGGAGAGGAGGTGGGTGAAAGTTACAGAGGGGAAAATGTAGAGTTGATAATATGGAAGACCTCTCACAATTGGAATTGTTTGCATTTCCTGGAGGCTGGGAAAATATTTCTGAGAGACGTAGAGGACAAAGAAACAGACAATGTGGAGAATAAGAGATTGGCTTAGAAGTGCAACATACAGGCTCTGTAGTGTTCGTCTACTTAAGAGAAACCACATGAGCCAGAAGAACGGCAGTCTCACTGGGACAAGTATTTGGGAAAATCATCAAACTCTGATTGTCACCCTTTCATTATGATTCTGTTTACTTCTAGCCCAGAGTGACCCTAGAAGGTCTCCCCTAGATTGGCCCTCCAACCAGGGCCTTCAATAAGAATGGAGGTAAAGTTACAGATAAATCCATCAAGGACCAAGACTAGAACTCGATGCTACTCTCCCAGGCTAACGAAGGACTAGTCACCAGCACAGTGTGCATACCGTTGTTTTTCCCCTTACTGTATTGACTAATCCACATTTCACTATCTTACCCACTGGGATAACATGGGAACTTACAAATGCTGTAGAGATATTAAGTTCACACTATATTATCATAGTTTACTATCCAATAAAACAAATGCCCATCGAAAGGCTGTTATGTGCAAGGTCATATTACAGAGATTTCGGCTACACACGTGGGGATTCTTTTGTGTTTGAGCTGGTCAGTTGACTAACTTATTCTTCCATACATAGACCCTTCTTGCAGTTAACTTTTGTTGCTAAGGAAGCTTTGCTTGTCACAGTAAAGACAGTCTCTGATAAGTATGCAAATGAAGTCATCCTCCACCCAGCAATAAGGGGGCTAGAATAGTTGAAGGAAGCTTGTGGTAGGAACTTGAGAGAATGGGTTTAAAGAGTAGGTTCTTTATTCCTTCATTCATCCAGTTTATTCCCTCAATAAATATATATTGAAAGCCAGGTACTGTTTTAGGTATAGAAGATACAGGATTGAACAAAATGGATAAAAACACCTGCCCTAATAGAGCTTTTATCAAGTGGTGGAGTTATTTTCTAGTGGATTATACAGTCATTACTCTTAGTAGGCTGTGGGAAGAACACTGTGCAAGCTGCTAGAGCTGGTAAGTACGTGACAGAAAATACAGTGCAGAGTGATGGAGAGCTGTACCCTTTGGGGGACACCCGGCCATTCTGTTCCAAGTGCAATTCTTAAGTTTAAACTACTGGTTGAACAGTAAAAATAGGAGGACAGATGGAAGGACTCAGTTGGAAACATTCTATAATGCTTCTTTCAGTTAGTGAAAACACTGAGTTTAATAAATAAACATTGATGAGTCTTGTGAATACATTATGTGGAACTTTGGAGAAATTAATGTTGACTAGGAGTTAGTCATTGAAATTATATCAAAAGTGCCAACTGTTCTTACTAGCCTTAACTTTAGTTGAAAAAATTTTTTTAATTAAAAATTTTCATTAAAAACAATTAACACTATTTTTCAAATATATGTACTTTGTTTATGTAAACCAAATCCTAATATTATATATTGCCTGCAATAAACAAAAGGAAAATGACTGTTGTAGTGTTTTGTTTTTATGAAATTAAAAGTGATAGAATTTCAGCAATGTGAAGATTCTAATTCTGTAGGCACACTGTTAACTTGGATAAATCATTTGGGATTGAATTCTTGAAACTTGAAATACAGCATGTCCTTGTGGTTTCAGAAGCATTTTTCCTTTAATGAGATAAACAGAGATACCAAAGACAGTAGGACATAAATACTTTGTCATTTTGCTCTCTGCAAGTAAAAGAAAGTAGGAGGATTGGTAGGAATTCATTGGGTCTCTTTTTCACTCTGCTAATGATATATCTGTTTCCCCTGTTGGCTTACTTTCCATGAAATTAATGGTCTGTACAGGACCCACTATGTTCTACCTGACACAGAAATAGATTGATGATTTCTCCAGCTCATTTGTAGACCAAAGTATTATTTGTGTTAGAATAATTATCTCCCAAGAGCAGATGTATCTGGGAAATCTGAGAGGCAGGCACTGTTTCTCTTCCCTGACCCATTTGTTCACATAACTGTTCTCAGACCTTCTCTTGGACCAGAAGATGCCGCTGGCAAAGGGATTCCTCAGTTTTGGGCGTGCTGGGGATATCATGAAGACCTCCTTTTTCTTTCTTTACTTCTCAAGGCAGTGGTCTCCAAACTTGTCTTAAGCCTCACTCTATGTAATTTATATTTATTCATTTTAAAATTAGGTGCATGGACTGTCCTGACCTATCCATCATGAAACACAGACAAAAGCAAACCTTGAAGGGATGGGGTAATAAACAGAAAAAGAAGTTCAACTATTTTCACCCACCCTTTCCAAAGGACTGCTTGTGTACCCCCTGGCCTGTATACACTCCTCTTGGAAGACTGCTGCTGTCACTGCCCATCAGCAAAGCTGAGTTTCTCATCTGGGCAGAAGAAGGATTGTTTGTTTACTATCATGGCTGACCTCCGTGGTGGGTCTCCCAGGCCGCCGTTGTATCACACGGATCCATCGTGCACAGGGGAGAGAAGAAGATGCATTTTATTTCTGTATCATTTCTGACATTAGGCACAGCATTACCCAAGTGTGATACCCTATGTTTCAACACATCCTGTTGCTAACACTCCTGAAGGTTATCTTGCCTAGAAATTAGATTCTTACTCGCCTCTCTGCTATCAAAAAAAAAAAAAAAAAGATACTTGCTTCCATTCTTTCCATCTGCACAGGGAAGTCACCTTTTAAAAGTGATTCATAAACACAAAAGTGGTTGGTGCTTTAAGTGGTTTGTGATCAAAATTGCCAGAGTCGGTGACATTTGTATCCACCATGTCTCATGGATAACATTTAGCAATGGCCTTGAGGGCAAAAACAGAAGAGTTTTTTGCTATGCCATCGAAAGTTCACATCCAGTTATACCCGAGTGGCTGTGAGTTTTTTCTTTAGCTCCTGATTTTTCTTTTTCAGAGCTCAAAAAGAGCCGCTAAACCCCATCAGGCAGACTGCTCATAATTGCAAGTGTTCTTGATTACCATAGAAGATATGCTTTTGTTTGGGGAGCATCTGGAAGTTACATTCCACTGAGGGAGTAACCGTGTCTCCCAGTGTCAATACTAAATGGGAGACCATGGGGAGTGGCCACGTTGAAGGAATTTAGGCAGGTCTTAGGGTTTTCCCAACAGTTAGTTACCAAGGGTGAACGCTCCTTTCCTCCTTGAGCCCACCTGCAGTGTGGTATACCCCAGGTTACTGACCTGTGATCTCTGCCAAGCAAACTGTGACCTCGGGTTGACTGTGTCCTTATTCCTGAGCCCATCTTTCTCGTGTCCGTCCACCTTGTCTTTCAGAGAGATTCCACTGTCCTTCTTTGACACTCAATTGGGTGACCATCTGAGGCCCCTTTTCCTGTATTATTTGCTGGTTAAAAGAATAAAAATAGGGCTTCCCTGGTGGCGCAGTGGTTGAGAGTCCGCCTGCCGATGCAGGGGACACGGGTTCGTGCCCCGGTCCTGGAAGATTCCCACATGCCGCAGAGCGGCTGGGGCCGTGAGCCATGGCCGCTGAGCCTGCGCGTCCGGAGCCTGTGCTCTGCAACGCAAAAAAAAAAAAAAAAAAAAAAAAAAAGAATAAAAGTAATCAAATTTGGCCATCCCCTTCACTTCCCTCTCCCTTGCAAAAGCAACTGGTGAAATGAAGGAAAAAGTTGAAAACAACCAAACTGGAGGTTTGGCAAATAATACAAATAGCAAATGTATCTCCTTTGGTGTAAAATATTAGTTCAGTAGTTTGGGGCAGTTCAGATAAGATCATTCTAACACTGTAGACTCACTTTAAGTTTAACAAATTAGTTTTTTTCTACAATTAATATTTTTTAAAAAACACTACACCAGGGCTTCCCTGGTGGCGCAGTGGTTGAGAGTCCACCTGCCGATGCAGGGGACGCGGGTTCGTGCCCCGGTCCGGGAAGATCCCACGTGCCGCGGAGCGGCTGGGCCCGTCGTGAGCCATGGCCGCTGAGCCTGCGCGTCCGGAGCCTGTGCTCCGCAGCGGGAGAGGCCACAACAGTGAGAGGCCCGCGTACCGCAAACAAACAAAGAAACAAACAAACAAAACATTTAAAAAATACACTACACCATTGCTATTGTCTAAAGCTTTGCACAGCTGGATGTAAAGATTTTTATCAAAATAAAGGCGTTTGTCAGTAGAAAATGGACTTTATCTTCAAAACCTGGTAAAATTTATGATGGTTTATTTTTTCACTTTCTTACAGTGTTTCCCTGTGGTTAAAAGTGATTGCAGTGGTTAATCTGTTTTATTGCAAGTTTTAACTAAAAGGATGTAGCTGAACTTCTTGGAGCCTGAGAGAGCCCACATCGGCCCTCATGAAGCTGACAGCCTTTGTTTGCTGCAGAGTACGGGGAAACTACAGGCTGCACTCCATCTTTCTTGTAACTCAGCCAGATAAGCTGATTGCAGACCAAATAATAATGTCATGGGGACACCCATCAGGGAATGCATTAGCAAGTGAACAAAGGTGAACAATACAAACTATATTTCAGTTTCTGTTATCTTGACTGACTGAGGACACACTGAATTATTTTCTGTAATTTGCTGGATGTCCCCCAGTGTTCAGACTTTTTAAGTATTTTGTTCATGGGGAAAAAAAATCGATCAACTCATTTCTCCTTCAAGGACCAAAAGGTTGTAATATGTTCCCTTTTGGTTTCTCCAGGTTATTTGATACCATATAGGTAGACGGGGAAGCGATTCCAGAAGTATGTGGGAAATTCTGGATGTATAGATAATTCCAGAAGGCTTCACTGTCCCTTTACGACAGGTGCCTCAACTGTAAATCAACACTGATGCCTCCATCTGCCGTGCCAGTAAGCACTGACTTGTATCCTTAGTGTCTATAGCAGGCAAGAATGGGAGAGTGGGGCGTGAGGGTAGGGGTGGGAGGCTGTATGTGACTTGGATCTCTCTTGTCTACATTTTAAGGAATTTTTGTTTGGTGCGGGGGATGTAAACATTTGCTTCCCTCAGAAATCAGTTAACAAATGTTACTAATGAGTGTTAAGGACCCCCAGAGTAGTGAGGAAGAGGGTCTGAGCAGGCGGGTGGGGCTGTTGATTAATTTGAGTTCGAATGCCATTTCTTATGTTCTCACAAATTTGAAAACTGCTTACAGTCATGTTTACAGTTGTCATGGAATTTTTCAGCGTGGGCATCCTGTTAAATGGTACTCAAGGAGGTTATCCTGAAAAGCAACAGAATCGATCACTTGTCATGGGTTAGAAAAATTACGGAACTCATCATCAGAGAGACAGTTTGACCTAGCGGAAGATAAACAGTAGGGGGGGTGGGGGGAAGAAACTAAAAATACAATGGTCAATGATAATAATTGAGTCTGGGCCAATTGAAGCTCAGTATGTTTGTTTTATGCCGCTGATACTTAATCACTTATTCCAGGTGATTTAATCCTTAGCATCTAACATATTTTAGGGAGAGTTTGTTTGGTGTTCAGACAATGGAAGTGTTGGTTGAAAGAAGCTAAAACGAACAAATACGAGACAAATAAAGAGCTAGGCTGAACTAGAGAGGCAGGAGAAGCGACAGTGGCTGCTGACAGGAACGTTTCTGAAGAATACTGGCTTTCTGTTCAGGTGTTTGAAACAAACAGAACAAAAAGGGAACAAGGAAACTGTTTACTGTTCAGCAGTAAAAGATAAAATCCAGCCAGAAGATGTCTGCTGAAGAAGCCTCAAAGTCATGTATTTCTTTCTTTTTTTCCCCAAGTGTTACCTTTTCTTTCTGAAAGAAACTCAAATTGGTTGGAGGAAAATGGGTAAGCACATGTAGAATCAAAGATTCACAGAGTTGAAAGGAACTTTGAGCCATGATCCTCACCTAATTTTTTTTTTACTGTGATGCCGTGATAGAGGATTTTCATATGCCCTACAGACTTCTGTCAATTACATGCAATTCCTAGCATACCAGCTCTGACTCCCTCCTTTTCTCTCTGAGCGCGTGTTTTCAGAATGCCTGTGACGCATATATACAATGGAGTATTACTCAGCCGTAAAAAGAAACGAAATGGAGTTATTTGTAGTGAGGTGGATGGACCTAGAGTCTGTCATACAGAGTGAAGTAAGTCAGAAAGAGAAAGACAAATACCGTATGCTAACACATATATATGGAATCTAAGAAAAAAAGAAATGTCTTGAAGAACCTAGGGGCAAGACGGGATTAAAGACACAGCCCTACTAGAGAATGGACTTGAGGATATGGGGAGGGGGAAGGGTAAGCTGTGACAAAGTGAGAGAGTGTCATGGACATATATACACTACCAGACGTAAAATGGATGGCTAGTGGGAAGCAGCCGCATAGCACAGGGAGATCAGCTCCGTTTCTTTGTGACCACCTGGATGGGTGGGATAGGGAGAGGGGAGGGAGGGAGACGCAAGAGGGAGGAGATATGGGAACATTTGTATATGTATAACTGATTCACTTTGTTATAAAGCAGAAACACACCATTGTAAAGCAAAACAAACAAACGAAAAAACAAAGAATGCCTGTGACGGAGGGCGTGTTGTTATCAGCATAATCTCGATCAGTTTTAATTTATAAAACGGAGTCTAGCTTTTGGACAGGGGAGGCCCTTTGATCTTGTATAGAGGAGGCTTAGAGACAGCCATCTGATTGGCTGTGGGAGTGGGGGCTTTATCCAGGTTGTGTGTTTTTCAGGGGTGAGGCTGGTACAGGGAGCTGGTGGACACTGTGAGCATGCGTACTTCAGTCTCCCAAAGTCGTCCCCAGGCACCACCACTGATTTGGAAATTGGGAGCTGTATTAATAACTCATTACCTGTTAGCCTTATGAACAGGTCCCAACATACCTGATTTGAGAAAGTTAAAAAAAAAAAAATGACAGGAGAAATCATAAAAGGTCACAGTTTTGTTTGCCCTCCAATTGTGACAGAGTTCTTGAATTGAATTTGTCTGAGAGCCCCTGAAAGGCATTAAACAGAGTAGCTCATTATTCAGTAAACCACACATACAAGATGATTCTGCAGTCATATTTGATTATGCCATGGGAGAAATTGATGCTTCTTACTAATATGCCCCAGATTTTCATTTTGGAAATTTGTGGCATAGGTATTTTCGAGAGCATGTTTTTATTTCCTAAATTATCACACAGTTCTTGTTTTAGCACTCTTCCAGTTCTATTTGCAGGTTAAAATGGCAGACCTAATTTTTTTCCCCCTGGCTAAGTATTCTCCCATATATCTAGCTTTCCGGAGTTGTTTTTATTCCTGAAAAGGTCAGGTATGAAACATTATAATTTGGGTTGTCAGTCTAATTTTTTAAAATGCAATTAATAAAGTGCTTGATAAACATTCATCCACTCAAATATGTGGGTTTATTGGTTAAGGATCTTTTAGCGCCGAACAGTAGAAAACCCAAATAAAAATGGCTTAACCTACAAGGAAAGTGTATCATCTCCCATAACAAGAACTCTGGAGGAAGCCTGTACCTAGTCTGGTTAATTAAAGATTGAATTCTGTTGGGCTTTAGTTGTCGCAACAGGGGCGATTTTGCCTTCAGGCTTGTCTCTTGCTGGTCGTCAGCAGGAGTATCAGTCACTTCATCACATAGCAATAGTTCAAAGGCTAATAAAGCAGGAGAGAGAGGCCATGCCCCTTTTTCCTAAACCATTCTTAAAATGAGTGTAGGGTTTCTCTGGTGGCGCAGTGGTTGAGAGTCCGCCTGCCGATGCAGGGGACACGGGTTCGTGCCCCGGTCCGGGAAGATCCCACATGCCGCGGAGCGGCTGGGGCCGTGAGCCATGGCCACTGAGCCTGCGCGTCCGGAGCCTGTGCTCCGCAACGGGAGACGCCACAACAGTGAGAGGCCCGCGTACCGCAAAAAAAAAAAAAAAAAAAAAAAAAAAATAAGTGTAATGTTCCAGAAGTCTCTCAGAAGATTTCCCACAGGCCTCATTGGTTAGAATTATGTCACATGACCATTCCTAAACCAATCCTTGGCAAGTAGAATGGGATTATGGTGATTCCCTTAGACCAATCAAGCTTCCCCTGACAGTGGCTAAGGGTTCAGTCTCCCCAGGAAGCACTTAACCTGCCTGACACCTGAACGAAGTCTGGCTTCTGTTAGCTCAGGAGACAGGGCTGTTGTGTCCACAGCCGTAGTACCTGCCACAGCAGGAAAGTCCAAATGGCAGTCCCGTCCTACTTGTGATCATTCCATAGGGAGAACAGGACTGAGAGGAGAACCCCAATTTCTTGCTAGCTCTTCCAGATTTACCGTATTCTCTCTCCACACCCTGCCCTCATGGGAATAGGGGAGGAAAAACCTCTTTTTCCACTATATTCCTAAATTCTCAGGTTGGGTCCTATAAGTTGACTGATAAAAGACAGATTAACAAGAGGAAAACAGAAGTTATTAACGTGCGTCATGCATATGGAGCCCTCAGAGATGGGTAACTCAAAGTGGTGGTTAGAACTTGGGTTTATATGGCATCTTAACGAAGGAACAATACATTTTTTTAAAATTTATTATTTATTTATTTTTAAGAACAATACATTTTTAGGGAAGTGATAAGACAAAGGAAAAGGACTTTGAGTTTCTAGGGCTGACAAATTGTGGGAAGGCGAATATAAAGACAAACTAATGGTAGATGAGGGCTAGTACTAGCAAGGATCGTTATGTAGATTCCTCGGGTACCAGCTCTGGCTGATAAAGGTCTAGACTTATCTCCGGTCATTCACTTCTATCCTGCCTGGTACAGAGAAGGAGGGGGCACCTTTATAAATGTATGTCCTGCTTTTAGGAGAAGGGCAGAAAAGCTTTTCTTGTATCTGCTTCTTCTCGATTGCTTCAGCTCCAAATCATTCTTATGTCAAAGTGGCATATTTGGGGGCTGCATATTTGGGGGTGGCATATTTTGCTCTTCATGGGCCTATCGGAGCACCCTGAAAGCCCTGTGCTTTGCTTGCCGAAGAGCTGTTTGGGACTCTTTAATCTCTGGTAACCCAGGGACTGCATGGTTGTTTTTAAGGAGGCTTAGTCATAATTGCACTTTCAAAAATGGGAGGTAAAATGTTCAAAACTGTGCATTTTAGGGGATTTTGATGTACTCCAAGATCTGATAGTGCAGTTATTTTTAATTTAATACGCACTGTATTGATGAGGTCAGTGTTGTTACACACCTGGAAGGCCACCTGAGGAAGTGGTTATTTAGCAACAAATGATTCTGTGTTTGGAGGAGTGGGATGGAGGGAGAGTGTGTTCTGATGAAGCTCAGGCATCTCGGCAGGAATGTTCAAGTCAGACCACTCCAGGGCACTTCACCTTTCCTGATGGAATTGCTATGCTGTTCTTGGACCTCTCATTTGAAACTGAGAGGCCTATTAATTAAAGCTTGATACCTCTTTAGAGCAGGAATTACAAAGCAAGAAAACAATCTGAACTATTGCAGATGGGCTGAGCTAGCAGGGTGTTAGCATAGAAGCCTCAAAAGATGGTGTAGAGCCACAAGGTATGTGGGAGGACATATATTTGGACCACCAGATTGCATGCCAATTTGTAGGTTCAAAAGGAAAAAAAGCAAGTGAGGAGGCAGGAAAGAGAGGAAAGCAGGAAGGAGCAAATGAACAACTATTTGGTGGATCTTTGGGGAACCAGCTCTCTGGGATCTTGTTTCTTTAAATATCTATCAGGATTATCTTTCTAAAATAAAATCTTATCATGTCTTTCCTTTGATTAAAAATCACGGTCTGATGGATTCCCCAATAAGTTAAAAATAGACTGACTCAATGATCCAGCAGTTCCACTCCTAGGAATATACCCTAGAATGGAATATACCCTAGAATGGAAAATAGGGACTCAAACAAAAACTTATACATGAATGTTCATAGCAGTACTGTTCATAATAGCCAAAAGGTGGATACAACCCAAATGTCCATGAGTTGATGAATGGATAAACAAAATGTGCTATGGCTATATAATGGAACATTACTCAGCTATAAAAAGGAACGATGTACTGATACATGCCACAACATGGGTGAACCGTGAAAACACTATGCTCGGTGAAACAAGCCAGACACAAAAGGCAAAGTATTGTATGATTCCATTTATATGAAATATCCAGAATAAGCCAATCCATAGAGACAGAACACAAGGAAGGAGGAATGTGGAGTGAACGCTTCATGGGTATAGGGTTTTCTTTTGGGATGATACCTATGTTCTGGAGATAGATAGTGGGGATGGTTGTACAATGTACTAAAGGACAAGGAATTACGCACTTTAAAAAATGTGATCAAAACAAAACCAAAACCAAAATCAGAATCACTCATGGCTTTGCACTGTCCACATCTACAAGTCTAAACTTCTTCGAAGCATGTGGCTCCAATTCCCTTTCTGGTTGTGTAGCCAGACACTTCTCCATGAAATCTAGGGTTGGGCTCCACCAGACCATTTGCTTTTCCCTCAATACATGTTCCCTTCACTCTGTGTCATTGTGGAACTTGTTTCCTCTGCCTGAAATGCCACCTTCTCTTGTCCATCTCATCGCTCTTCCTTGAAAGCTTCCTAGTGCCATCGTTATTTCCTCTCTAGCCTTCTTTGACTCTCCCCTTAGCCTCTCATTACCTGCAGAATTAATTGCTTTATTAGTTGGCACCCCAGTGTGCTTTGTACTACTATAGTGCTTTCTACATTGTATTGTGGTTTATTTCCTTGTCCACTTTACCCCCTACCTTAAGGTTGGGGATGGAGGCCACCCAGCTCAGTATCTGGCACACGGTGATCTTCCCATAGAATAGCTGTTGAAAAAATTCCACTGGATTGATTCAAATCACCGTCATATCTGGTCCATTCTTTTTCACCCACTCCAGAGTTTCTCGTTCAATTCAAGGACAAGGAGAAGAGAGACTTATTCTAATCTTTCAGAGACTAGGACACTAATAATTAACTCTAAGAAGATGAAGTCATTGGCATTTAAAAAAGCAGTAGTAGTAGTATATGTACAAAAAGAAGCGTTTATGGTGGCTTTTATATTGAAAGTATTCCAGAAATCAGCGTAAAACTAACAGGGTGCTTTTTATGGAGGATTTGCCTCATAAAATGTTCTTAATCCTTAACAAAAGGATTACATTATTATTGCGATTTTCTTGTCTTTCTGCTTATACCCCATGGGAAGTCCGTAACTTCAAGGAACTGTTCCTTTGTTCTCTCACAGGACCTAGCTGGGGGGTTTTCAGATCCTAGGAACTCAATAGATGGCTAGTGTTTTCCTAGGTTTGTTCTAAGTATTTTCTGGTACAGTTTTGACTTATTAAATATTCTGGGTTTCAGTAAAACTGTTGCGAGTCCGGTTACATGCTTCCTTTCGCCAGAAAGCACAATAGCTAAAATGAATCTCTGAAAAACTCTTGGTGGCCGTCCTTCGTCAGGCTCTTTACTGAGCTATTCTGATGCTGTGTCAGACGTCTTAAGAGGGAGGCTCCTGTATGCTGAAAGAAAGCCTGGAGGAGCACCTGGGGTTCAAGTGTGCTCTTCGGACTCTTCAAGCTGAGATCGCTCTCCAAGACACTGGTGGCTTTTCTGGTGTGCCGAAATGATCTCCCTCTCAGCAAGTTTATTTTGAAGGTTATTGAGGTGACAGCAGGCAGAGATTTGGGGCATCTTCTTCCCTCTGCTATTAACGAGCTATGTGACCTTGAGCAAGTCACCTCACCTCTGCAGATCTTCATTTTCTCATTTGTACATACAGAGGTTGGATCAGCGTAACCTGCTGGGTCTCTTGGAGCATTAACTGCCTGTAATTATAGGATGCCCAGCAAACAGCAGCTTGATTAACTCCACAAAGTGTAAGGATAGAAAAAGGTCGGTTCTCCCTAGAAGCAGGTGAGTGTTAGGACAATCCAAATCTAAGAGCCTTTCTCTCTTTTCAGTTGTTCACCCACATGCCTTTCCTTTGCTCTTTTGAATGTGACATGCTTTCTCACTGCTAATTTTCTTTTTCATTTCCTGAGGGTTTCAAAGGAGAAAACAGGACTTTCTATATTGTTCCAGGAATTCTCTTCTGTAGGAGCAGTGCTTGCCATTTGGTTGGAAGGACTGAACTGTATAATTTTTTCCTTCTTAGACGATTTCACAGGGAATTGGTAATAATAAGTTATATCTGGTTTTAGGAACTGAAGTTAAGAGTTCATTATAGCAAAAAAGGAAGTACCCTTTAGAAAACTGCATCGTATAATTTAAATTTTGCCTTACTTGCTCATTTTTAAATTTTTTGAAGAAGTTCGAGAGATTTTGATGGAAGAAAAAAAATCATGTACTTTCTTTTTGTTACTACAGGTAAAAAAAATCCTAGGTTTATTCCTTTTTTGCTTCATGAGAGTATTTAATACTCATAAGCCACGTGAAGTTAAATAGAAATCCACAATTATCTATTACGATTCATTTTGTTCAAAAGTTTTAGAGATACGCTTTCTGAATTTAATAATCCGCTGTGTTAAATACCTGGAAGTTATATTTGACCGCTTTAATTCATACTATGAATCTTGATTATTCGCTTGTTTCCTTTTTCCCCTCAGATGATATTTTAGGTGGCTTGCCACACATTGTAATTGGCATAATAGTTAATTTCACTGAAAGCCCTATTCAAAAAATTTGAGCATGATATGACTTTCCTTGACCCCCAATTTTTTCCTTTAGGTAGATGAAAGGATATGCCCAGGTAAACCTCTTGAGGCATCCATGGCAATGATTATAATGGCAGATCTGCTGCTCCACTTCTGATGCTTGGCTGGACCAGTTTTTACTTAAATCCTTCCACACAGAGCAGAGATGAGGTAGACGAGACAATCATCTGTATCATCCCCATCACAGTCAGGCTGATTCTTATGGAGAGAGAGTGTGAGTTCCAGAAGACAAGAGTGGATATAGTCCAAGGTAGGCAGCGTACTACCTCACCTTTGCCCCATCATAAGCATTTTGGTCATTTGGAAGGCTTAGAAGTTTATCTAAGAGGAAGAAAAAAAGAACCTGTTCAAAACAGGTTAACAACACTGCACTGAATGATGATGGGGAAGATAGGGGAAGAGGCAACCCCATGGAGAATGAGAGTCATCACATAACCGTCTTAACTTTGGTCTCTTGATTCTTAGAAAGTCTCTTCATTCTTTTGGAATTGTGTTTGTTTGTTTCCTTTTACAAACAGTAACACTAGGAAGAGTCTTACAAAGTCTGTGGGAGATTATGAACTAGGGAACTGAAATTACTCTGTAGAAGCCATATGACGAGGAGTGTGATATTCATGGAATTCATGAGAAAAAGCACTTTAAACGTACACAGCAGATTCCTTCCTCATAACCCAAAGCGGTTTTTACAAAGAGAAAAAGGAGACACGTTCTCTGACTAAGCATATGTGATTGAGGAGAATAACATTGGGACTGCTGTTAATTACTGCTTGTATACGGAGGGGAAGGTGGCCCCGTGGAGGGGACAAGGGGCAATGAGCAACCCTGGGAACTGGGAGCTGTGGCCCTGGTCCTGGCTTTTCTGCCACCCGTGGGACCTTGGCAAGTCATTTAAACCTCTCTAGATCTCAGCTTCTCATTTTTAAAGTTGAACTTCATGATTTCAAAGAGTTTTCCAGATTATTACCTTTTATGATTTATTTAGAGCATCAGGAAGGAAAGGGTGAGTTTTCCAGAGAGCCAAAACCTACCTTTCTGTGCCTCAGAAACTTGTTTTTATCTGACTGGATGGATATATTATTCAATGCATTATGCACATCTCTGCTTTCTGAAACAGAAAGCACTAAATTTAACTTTTGCTGAATGACTCAAGGTTGTTGCTGTGAGCTATGATGTAATAGCCAGGTCCCCCTGGGGAATATAGAGGTGTGTAGAACTGTGTGCCTCAGAACCAAATGACGCAGCACACTGCCCTTTACACAAAAATGATTGTGAGGTTCTGATTTTATTTATTCATTTTTTTGTGCTTGCTGCTTTTCTAAATATCACTTCTTTCCGTTTCCGTTGTCTGTCTGTCTCGAGCTGTCCCTTTTTGTATTCCACTTTGCTGCTTCTAGTGGGCTAGGAACAGGGGGTCATAGATGAAGCAAGCTGGATTTAGGTCTGAAGTGAGGGCAAATGGTCACCCGGTGAGGTTTCAGGAGGTACCCCTGAGAGTGAAGATTTGGTGACTTCCTCAGGTCACTGCCTCAGGCCTTTGGGGTGTCCTGTGTCGCAGTAAGCGGCCCTTGGATAAGTACAGTATCGAGGTGTCTGGCTCTTCCTATTTATGGAATGAGGTAATGTTTGTGACCATCCTTCCTAGAGGAGAAAAGAAGAATGAGAGTTGGGCAGGAATGACATAGCCCAGGGGA
Source organism: Platanista minor (assembly GCA_004363435.1). Classification (NCBI taxonomy): domain Eukaryota; kingdom Metazoa; phylum Chordata; class Mammalia; order Artiodactyla; family Platanistidae; genus Platanista; species Platanista minor. Next base: position 39,641 of record RJWK010008646.1, read on the forward strand.
CTACACGAGGGCTCAGAAATAGAAGAGTGTCAACACGAGGGCAGGTGTGCAGATCTGTGACAGTGTTCAGGTAATTGACAGGCAGGGCCGAGTCTCATTTGTAGGGCGTCCCACAAGGTCATCCTGTTCACAGCCTTGGCTTGCAGCCATCCTCCACCATGACAGCCCATTACTGCCTTCTTTAGATGAAGCAGATACAGGGGGATTGGCAGTGGCAATGTTGAATTAGGACCCATGGATGCTGAACTTCTGGTTAATTGTTATTCTTTGGATCCTCGGGACCACTTGTGGGGCAGCTTAAGAAAATGTAAATTGGTTATTCATTTCTGTGTATTTACATGTACATGCCGCTTTATTAGCTTGCAAAATACAGTGTCATCCATTTCAGCATAAACTTGGACACTGACTAATTTGCACTTCTTTAATCTGCAAGCTTGGCAATTTGGGGCAGCCTCCTACCTCCTCCATCCTCCCTCTCCATGATCTCCCCTCTCCTACCCAGCAAAGCCAAGAATGTTATTTTAGGCTGTAGGAGCCATATTAAAAAAAGACCACTGGGTTTCTCTAAGCTTTTCTGAAGTTTCTAAATAAATAAACGAATGAATGAATGAACGTCACATGGGCCAGTCTCCCGTGGGGCTCTCTTTGCTGTGTTTTCTGGGCACTCATGGGAGAAAAGCAGTCAAGCCTGGTGCTATCCTGGGGCTACAGCTCCCCTGCCCAAGAGGGGGATAGGAGCTCATCCTGGGCAGGAGGAAGCCGGGAGGGTCCAATATATGTAGCTGTGGCTTCATCCAGGATTGTGGTTATGTAAATCCTGGGGGTGTGGGGAAAAGCCAGAAGATGATCGGTAATTGGAGAAACGACTGTGCCACCCGTTTTGGCATGGGAGTTAAGTGAGTCACCGTTGTGTCCCATTTATGCCAGAATTTTCCTCTCTTTTAACACCATCGGGAAGGATGAGAATGGGTACAGTGTGGAAGCAACATCTGCTTTCTTCCCTTCTAAGGCTGGCCCCTCCTGACTTCTAGAAAAATACTGTCATAAGCGCTCTCAGGATTCTGGAATTACAGTCCTTGTAGCAGTGTAGCCTGAGGCCTTATTTATCCACGGCTTTGACTTCTTCTTTATTGATTTGGGCTGATAATCATGCAGTCTGTTGGGCTGGTTCTAATTATTTTGGCTATATCTTAAGTATTGGATTGTGCGTGACCTGTTCTGTTAAAATAATTTCTCAGCAAAAAAGAATTGAACCAGGTCAAGAGTACGTGCATCTGCCTAGTTCCTATCTGCTTCTGCCTCTTGCCCTTTGTGTCATGTTAAATGAATCATTTCGCTTCCCTGTTTTTCATTTTTCTCTCTGTGAACACAGAGAGAATGCTGTTTATCTTGTGGCTTAAGATTTAGGGTCACTAAATATCACACACTCTTGAAATGGAAATTGTTGCTATTGGTTTGATAGGACCATTCATGCTGCCTCCATGTTGTTTACGTCTTTCTTTCTAATTATGAACTTTCATAAACACACGCTCATTATAGAAACTGCAGAAAACTGCAGAGAAGAAAACAAAAATCAACTGTAGCCCTCCAACTTAGTTATATAATCCTGTTCAAAGTTTGATTTCTTTTCATCCAGTCTTTATGCAAATGTATATACAAAGACATGTTTCTATAATATGATATATACTGCTTTGTATCCAGCATTGAGCCACAAGAATTTTCCAATTTTAATCATTTTTAATATCTGCAAAGTATTTTAATATGTGGGTGCATCGCCTTCTAGCTAACTAATCTGTCCTACTCGCGTCTCTCCTCATATCCTTTTTCGTCTACCTGACGGAATCATCTCCCAGAAATAAAACTTGATCCTATCACTTCCCTGCTTAAATCCTTCTGCAGCTCCTGATTACTTGCTGGATGAGGTCTCGCTGTGTGGGGGAAGGAGCTTTTCCTGCCTGGTCTCTGCCAGCCTCTCCTCTTAACTTAGCTCTTTACTTCTCATCACGCTCTTATCTCACACAGCGCCGAACCTCCTGTCCGTCAGTTCCTCTTAACACTCCTTACCTCTCACCTTCCCTTTTGCTCTTCTTGCATCTGGGATGCCCACTCCTGCCTCTGATGCCACCACCCCTGTGACCTGGCTGTCTCTGGCTCCTTTTTTTTTTTTTTTTTTCTTTTTTTTTTTGTGGTACGCGGGCCTCTCACTGCTGTGGCCTCTCCCGTTGCGCAGCACAGGCTCCGGACGCGCAGGCTCAGCGGCCACGGCTCACGGGCCCAGCCGCTCCGCGGCATGTGGGATCTTCCTGGACCGGGGCACGAACCCGCGTCCCCTGCATCGGCAGGCGGACTCTCAACCACTGTTGAGAAGCCCTCTCTGGCTTCTTTTTACGCTTCCCTGCAGGAGGCCTTCTCTGCCTTTCCCTCGTCGGGAACCTGTTTCTCTGGACAGTTCTGTAGTGACCTGCTTGGATCTCCATCACTCAAATGACTCTGGGCCCCCTCCAGTGCATTCTCCATGCTAGGGCAAGAGGGAAGTGTTTTCTGGCCAGTTTGTTTTAAAAAATCAATTCTGATCATTGATTCTGGTCATTTACAATCTGGGGTGGCCTCCACTGAGGCTCACAATGGAGGCCAAGTCTCGGTCCACGTTCAGGCTCTCTGCGATCCAGCCCCTGTCCTCTTCCCCAGCGCCGTCTTCCCTGATACGTCCTCAGCCCAGTCTCGCAGGCCTTCCTCTTCAGAGCCCTCATACGTGCCCTTCCTTCTGTTCCACGAGGATAATTCGGCTGATCCTTGGGACCTCAGCCTCCTTGGACGGCCTCCACCTTTCCCTCAGCACTCAGCTACCCTCTTCTGTGTCTCCGAGCACTGTGTGCTTCTCCCTTATGTCAGAGTTGTGATTTGGCACCTGTCTGTGCTATTATTTCCGTAATGCCGCTGTCCTTCACTAGACTTTAAGCTCTCTGAGGGTGAGACTCGTGTTCGTTTTCATTTATAGGTAGGATTGGCTTGGGGGAAAATCACAAGGTCCAGTAGCTGACGTTAGAAAAGCTATCAACAAATCAAGCTAGATGAGACCAGGTCCGTCCCAAGTCACCAAGTGGGGCAATGCCAGACGCATGGATTAGAGGTGATCTCCTATAGTTCTTGGAATAGCCTATGAAATCAAAATTATCAGCCTCATTTCAACTCAGCCTCAGAGATTTTCATGAAGGTAGCAGGGGGTAGGGCCATAATTTAACGTTAAGTCAACCCCGAGGAGAGGGGGCTGTGTGGAATGAAGAACATGGCTGGTCCAGGCTGCCTATTGGGAGGTGACGGACCTCCTGGTGTGCGGTGGTGGAGCCCCAGGTGTTCGTTTGCGTGTCTCAGGATGCATTTGGGCAGCTGGCTGGCTCATTGTATGGCCTTAAACCAGCCAGGCAGAGAGAAGCGGTGCGGCCAGAAGCGGTGAGCCCTGCAGGGGCTGATTTTATCTCTGCGCTTTGGTGCTCCTGGGAATTCGTGGTGTTCTCTGAGTCCTTTTGCGTTTGCCTGATAGAAGTGGGGGCAGCTGTTGGCCAGGGTACCAGGGTCCTCGGAGGGCACAGTGCTAAATCCTGAGGAGGAAGTCACCAGGTGCTCAGACCTGAGCAAACTCAGGTACTCCTGAGCCCTGCAGGGCAATGGAGGTGGCCTCTCTGCTTCTAGTCCCGGGCTTTTAAAGTTACCCCCAGAGGAGGCTGGGGGCTGTGGATGCCTTGGAACACCGGTGATCTAGCCTCAGGCTTTGAAAACCAGACAAAGGCAAAACAGAAGTGTCTGTAAAAGAGAATAATCCATAAAGGATGCTGCCAGAGAGTTTTAAAACATTTCTTCCGTATTTTCTTAAATTAGGTTTTTCTTTTAATTACCTAGTTACCCTTCAGAAACTTGGAACAGTCCCACTCCTTATCAACATATTCCTTGTCAGTTATGCACAGGCTCAGGCTTATGGTGCTGAGGGTGATGCTTAAGTACGAGGCAGCTGGAAGTTTTTCCCCTTGGGTTGAGGGGAGTGATAGGAATGCGAATGGGCTATAGCTCTGGGCTGAGCTGGCAGCTGAAGGAGAGGGCTCCCTGAGCACAGGGCTGGGGGACCTCGTGGGGAGCAGAGGAGAGGCTCGTTGCCTGGCTGCTGACCCGACTGGATGAATGGAGGCTGGGGGTTAACCTGTAATTTTTGTGATTCTGATCAACTCGGCCTGCTTCCTGGGTTCTTAGCACCGTATCCTCAAATAGCTGATTGAAGTGATGCTTAGCAAAACTGCCTATTGGCACTTTTTTTTTTCCTGCCCAGTTGTCTATGCCATTCACGCTGCTTGATGTAAAATTAGGGTCGGAAACATTTCGTGGGCATGTTTGGATGAGATGTGGACTGAAATGTGGGATGTGTGTGTGTGTGTGTGTGTGTGTGTGTGGGCACGTGCACCCGCGTGTGCGTTGTAAGGTGCAATGAGCACTGAAGTAAATAAGGTACAGCTCTGGACTATATGCAAGTTATCTCGTCCTGTCCTCATCCTCAGACAAGGACTTGTGACGACTAGATGTGGTAAGCACAGGTGGAAAACAGAAAGAGAATTAAAGCTCTCCTTCACGCTGTCACTGGAACTGGACCAGAGGTACATTTGTGTTTCAGGCTCAAGCGCCCGACGGTTATCTTGGCTGCTTGAACTATGGGGGTAGGTGGGTAGTTCTGGTAGGAGAAAGGATGGGGACTTCAGTTTGGAGTGTGCGTCTGCGGGGTGGGCCCTCTCCACCTTCCCTCCAACAGAGATTCCCTTCGGAGGTGGGTTCCACTTGGCCAAGGAGGAGGTTCACCCCTCCAGTCCTCGCTTTAGGTATTGAATCCCAACACCACTCCCCCAATCTGGGACCTGTGTGGGTCCAGGGCTCTGGGGTGGAATCTCTGCCCCACATGGCTCTCCTTCCCGTCGCCTGATTCCCACACCTTCTTCTGTCTTCCCAGCCACTCCTGTGCCCCTTTTGTTTTTCCTCTGCCTCGGTCGGTCAGGGGGTTAGGCACCTGAAAACCTGCTCGGCAAGCAGGGAAGGAAGTCTTTGCCTGCAGCGCTTTGGACAGTGGTTTCCTCCAGTCTTTGTTTGTGCTTCCTTGTGGGTAGAGGGCAGTGTGAGAGCAAAGGGGATGGAAATACACAAATCAATATTACAAGAAAAGCAATGCCACGCGTCAATCTGTGCCTGCCTGCTCTGTCCTTGTTCACTTAAGAGGACGAATTAGGCATGATCAGATGTAGTCATAGTCTCTCATCTGACAAAGTCTGTTAAGATATCTAAGAACTGGTTTTGGAAACAAGATGCAAATTCAGTGCCAGCTCTGTCACTAACTTGTCAGCTGTGGGATTTCAGGCAGATTATTTAACCTCTCTGAGCCTCTGTTTCCTCCTCTGTAAAATAGAACCTATCTCACGGGGGAAAAGTGGGTAAAGCTCTCAGCATAGAACCTGGCACACAGCAAGTCCTCAGTCAATTATCATCATTACTATTTAGCTATGTGCCTTAGTTAGTGCCTTATTTGTAAGAGGGACAGGATATCTGCCTTATGTAACTAACAAGGATGCGTAAGAAGGCACTTTCAATACAGCATCACAGGCTGTATAATAAATAAGAGCATGATTATCATTTTCCTATAACTACACTAAAGCAATTCTGGGGGTCTCAAAAGTGTGCTTATCTGGCTGCAGATTTATGTCCTGATTTAAAGATGCCTGGAGCTGTTGCAGGAGCCAGAACACAAGGGAACTAGTGTAAAAGCTGCCAGAAACAACGGTCCTGTCCTGACTGTCGTCTTCCTGCTGCTGCTGCTGCTGCTGCAAATGGCTTTGAGATTTGGCTTCTCCTGCTGTAAGGTTCTTGCACTGGAAGGTGGTGAGTGCCATCCTCAGCTCTTGTTGGAGTGAATCCTTGATGATTAATCCAATCTGGAGATTTTATTGCTCCTTTGCTTCTTGTCTCTGGCACCCACCAGGCCACCTAGCTAGGAGAGGGTGGACTGAAGTATCGATAGTAAAAAAGGGAGTGAAGTTCAAACTTGTCAGTTTTGCTTAATCATTGCTTAGCCTTGATCATTACTTAGAAAAAGTTGAAAATATCGTTTTTAAAACAGTTTGTATTGTTTTTGGAAATTGGTTTCAATCACCTGTCAAAGCCCAGGAGTACAATTCTATCAGTGATCCAGCAATAGAATAGGCTTTCCCTTTAGATCCTGAAGGCTGGCTTTAAAGGGGCTCCTAGTTTCCATTTATCTTGATGTGTATCTGTGACACCTCCCAGCACAAATCCAGTAGCTCATCTGGTGAAGAGGATACAAGAACCTTGTTCACGGCAGTAAATACGTTTAAAATTTTTCACAGTCTGAGCGAAGCTATTGCCCTTGTCTGTATTTTCATAAATGAGCTCTACCAGACGTTGCTTTCCTCATCTCCAGGTACAGTAGCAATTAGTCAATTCAGCTCTATCCAGGACTTATCTTCATGAAGGAAACAAACTTTTGAAAGTGTAGCTCAATTTGAAGGATTCTATCAAGGCACCTGGAAGGGGCCAAGAATGCATTGGTTTTAAGGATCATTTGCCCTGGGACACTCCCAGCACACTCTAAAGTGGGCAGCCTTTCTCCAGTAAGCTGCTCTTTTCTGAGTACTTGGGAAATTGCTAAAGGCATCAATATTTATAGGTCATCATGTGGCAGGTGGGAGATAGCTTTCTCCCTCTCTCTCTCTCTGTCTCTCCCCCCCCCTCTCTCCCTCCCTCCCCCTCTCCCCATTTCAGAGTTGTTGTTTAGTTGCACTTTGTTACTTTTCAGTTTTTGTGGAACCGTATTCTAGATTCAGAAAGTAGGTCCTCCGTCTAAAAGGCGCTTGCTGAATAAATGTTTGTTGGACAGATGAGTAAGTGAAAGAAAGAATAAATGGTGAGGTGATTGACTGTTGTTGGCAAAAGGCAGTGACTGACACTTGGCCACTAATTTTTTTTCGCCAATGTTGAAGATGAGGACAAAGTGACTGCTGTGCTTCAGGTCAGGACTCATGCTTCACTGGTCCTGCTTATGAAGGGGGATGGGAGCGGAACGGGTGGATAGACACTGTCCTTTATTAAGCATCAACTATGGGCTTGGCAGTGTTAGGACACTCGGTGTTATCTCGTTTGATCCTCATGAAAGTTCTGTGAGGTTTTATTACCTCTATGTTACAGATGAGGAAACGGAGGCTCCAAGTGGTCCAGTGTATTGTTCTAAATCACACAGCTGGTTCCAAAGCCAATATTCTAGTTTGCACTCTTGCATGCTGCTGCTTTTTTTTTTTTACATCTTTATTGGAGTATAATTGCTTTACAATGGTGTTAGTTTCTGCTTTATAACAAAGTGAATCAATTATACATATACATAGGTTCCCATATCTCCTCCCTCTTGCATCTCCCTCCCTCCCACCCTCTCTATCCCACCCATCCAGGTG
>RJWK010008647.1:0-47130 GCA_004363435.1 Platanista minor
TGTGTGTGTGTGTGTGTGTGTGTGTGTGTGGTATGCGGGCCTCTCACTGTTGTGGCCTCGCCCGTTGCGGAGCACAGGCTCTGGACACGCAGGCTCAGCGGCCACGGCTCACGGGCCCAGCCGCTCCGCGGCATGTGGGATCTTCCCGGACCGGGGCACGAACCCACGTCCCCTGCCTCGGCAGGCGGACTCTCAACCACTGCGCCACCAGGGAAGCCCCCATCTTGCTCTTTAATGAAAAGTTGTTATAAGGATTATCACAAAGTACACGAAAAGCATCCTACACATTGCCTAGTGTATAGTGGACAAAATTGTGAGCTTCTCAAATGCAGGGCTATTTTCTCCACTTTTCTAACTCACTTAGCTCCTATCCAAGGATTGTACACTTGCTTCTTGTTGTTTACTTGCCTTTTCTCTATTAAAAATATTTCCATGTAGGCCTCCACAGCCCTAAATCCTGAGCTGTCATTATTCTGAAATAGCACTGTAGGACACAAGAGCATATTGAGAAGTATTAGGCTAAACAGAGCTTTTAATTGCAAATGGAAGATAAACGAAGATGGACTCCCGTCTATGTGTGCACATGAAAACTAACAGTTCGGATGGTGATAGGAAATCGACACGACTACCTGCCATGCTTGTTATGAATTATAAACTGATCTTCTGTAACAGCCCAGATATCTCTAAAGACATGTAATGTGAGCATTCAGTAGCACACCCTTTTTAAAAAAAATAAATTTGCTTTACTAAATGTGTAAATGGATGAATGGATAGAGGATCATGGAAGCCTTTGCCACTGTGTGTTGATAATCTTGTTAATAAAACATCACGAAATTTTTCTAGGGAAAAAAAGATGAGTCTTCTGATTTCAGCCTTAAAAGAAGGGGAAAACATTTCTTGCAACATAGCAAACCTAGGGAAAGCTGGAGAAGAGCACGAATAAATATAAAAAGGGGACATTAATTAATCAGAAAACAAGAAAGAAGACAGTAAATAAACAATTCTCTAGATAGTGTAATTTTTAAAAAAGAGAGAAAATAGATGTTGATAATTAGAAATAAGTAAAGGGGTATAAGCAAAGATATAGAAGATATTTTAAATCTTAGAGAAAATAATATGCATAATTCTATGATACTAAATTTTAAAAGCTTGATAAAATGGATGGTTTTCTAAGAAACTGTAAATTGTCAAAATTGTCTTAAGAAACAAATGGGAAATCTGAGCAGATTAGCAACTCTGCAGAAAGCTACAGCACCAGGAAAAGAAAAAACAGTAGACCAAACTCTCTTGTGAATATAGATATAAATTTAAATTGCAAATCAATTCAAATCAATTTCAAGTGATAGTAACACCATTACTAAGTATGATTCGGAATAAAGGGTAGTTCAATAGCAGGAAAGCTATTAATGTAATTTATCACATCAGTAGATCAAAGAAGGTACCACAGTAGGAAGAGAGGAGAGGTAGAGGCCCAGCATCAGATGCTGAAACAGAGCCCATGGGTTGGAAACACGGCTTTTCTTCTTATGTTGTGACTTTTACCAAAGCAGTGTAACTTCCCTGTGCCTCAGTTCCCGCACTGTAAAATGGAGATACTAACATTATCTACTTTAGGGAGTTGTTGTGAGAAGTCAATAAATTAACATTTGTAAAGTGGTTTACACCATGGCTTGGTGTTTAGGAAGCCCGATACAAGTACTTGCTTAATAAAACAAAACCCAATCATCATCTCTCTAAAGGCTGATGATAAATTTATCATCATTTCCTGTTAGAAGCTTTTGATAAACTGAATAGCAGGATATTTCCTTAACACCATAAAGAATATCTAACCCAGACTAACAACTAACATCACTCCACTGAGACAATAAACGGACAAATACAGAAAAGGGAAAGGCTAGACTATATCCTGTGGTGCTGAATTGGAACTGGAGGTATTGGTATGAACCAATGGGTTTTAACAAATACAGATCACTCAATATGAAAATAGATACGTGTGTGTGTGTGTGTGTGTGTGTGTGTGTACACATACATTTATTTCTTAGCTCTGCCCACCCCGAGGGCCTATAAGCAATGACAATCCAGTAGCAGTAAGCTACTAGTATCCAGATATCAGTTTCTATTTCTATACTATTACCCATTAAAATGAAACAGGGTTCCTTGGAGAAATTGCTGATTCCAGGGCAGAGACAAGGAAAGTACAACCTGAGCCTAGAACAGCTTCTGCCATAAAGAAAGGACATGCTTAGGGCTTCCCTGGTGGCACAGTGGTTGAGAGTCCGCCTGCCAATGCAGGGGACACGGGTTCGTGACCCGGTACGGGAAGATCCCACATGCCGTGGAGCGGCTGGGCCCGTGAGCCACGGCTGCTGAGCCTGCGCGTCTGGAGCCTGTGCTCCGCAACGGGAGAGGCCACAACAGTGAGAGGCCTGCATACCACACACACAAAAAAGAAAGGACATGCTTAAAAATGATGGAGACATGTCAAAAGTATTGGGAAGCCAATTTAAAGGGATCTCATGGAAAACTCTGGGACAATTTGAACATCAAAATATTTAATGATAATATAAGAAGTTATAACCTGTTGAAAAAGATAAAATCCATGAGTCCACACTGATGTAACTAAGCAAATACATACATACATATATACAGACATGGATGGATGGATAGATAGATAGATAAGAAGGAAAAACTTCTTTTTACAGAAAAGCCAATGAATAAACGTGGAAGAAATGATGGAATTAGAAAATCACCCTCATGGTAACAACTGATTAAGGCGAGAATCATTAATGGATGCTTAAACCAGTGAGTGAAATTGTTATTTTTACATGTGAATATTTATATAGTCACTAAGATTCTCTCCATAAGATACTTATAGTGCTCACTATAAATGTCAAAATAGTATCTTTACAGTAGAGAAAACTAGCAAGCTCCACCTGCATCAAAGAATCAGTGTTAACATCATCAGTAATGGGTCAAATCATAGTATATGCCTCTCAAAACAACCCACAGAGGACACACCATCTCTTTGGAAGTATTCCTGCCAAAATCACACACTCTAAATCTCATCGTGAGGAAATATCAGACAAACCCAAAGGAGGGCATTCTGAAAGATAAGGGCTCTAGAAACTTCAAAGCAGTCTCCCCTCACTGCCCCTCCAGTTCTCCAAACCTGGGCCTCTGGGAGGGTAGCTCTCCACACTAGGGGTGCTGCTGCTTTGCAGAGCCCGGGAGCTGCCTCCCCCCACGGCTTTGGCCTGACGTCTGGTGGAGAAAGGCGAAGCCACACAGGTAGTCATGGCCGGGGGAGGAGGGGCTGGGGCCCCGGGCAGCCATCACAGGAGATTTTCCTTGGACCGAAAAGAAGGTTCCAGAGAGCCAGCCCAGAAGCCTCTGTGAGTCAGGGCCCTTGCTCTGGATCCTATCTGGGGCAGGCGATTCACGTCCGTGCGTACTCCCACCCTGCCCCCCGCCCCGAATCCTCATCAGGCAGCCATGAGGTAGGAGAGAAGTGGAGAACTACCTCGGATGAGGAACAGACGGGCAAGACAGCTTCTGTCATTCCTCCAGAGCGGCAGCTAGGACACGGAGGAGGAGGGTGCAATACCACCGTTATCTGACTTCAAAACCACCTTCTTGGGACTGCAAAACCACCAGTGGTTAAGACTCCGCACTTCCACTGCAGGGGACGTGGGTTCTATATCTGGTCAGGGAACTAAGATCCCACACGCCAAGAGGTGCAGCAAAAAAATTAAAAAATTAAATAACAGGGCTTCCCTGGTGGCGCAGTGGTTGAGAGTCCTTCTGCCGATGCGGGGGACGCGGGTTCGTGCCCCGGTCCGGGAAGATCCCACGTGCCGCGGAGCGGCTGGGCCCGTGAGCCGTGGCCGCTGAGCCTGCGCGTCCGGAGCCTGTGCTCCGCAACGGGAGAGGCCACAACAGCGAGAGAGGCCCGCGTACCGCAAAAAAAAAATTAAATAACAACAACAACACCTTCTTAATGACTCAGCCCTCTGGACTCTCCGTGAAAGTAGACTGGGGTGCAGAGGGGAGGGAGTCTTCATGGGGGGCACTCCAGATCCAGACCACGTCAACCCACTCAGCTGACAGATATTTACTGAGCCGAATCAAAGGTTGGGCAGCCGATCCTAACAGACTTTCCCAAACTTGCACGAGGACAGACATCAGAGGCCCAAGATACACAGACAGGTTCTGGGCCCGATCCCAGGCCCCCGGAGCCTTTCCCTAGGGGAGAGGCCTGGGAATCGGCCCTTCTAACCGGCATTCCAGAGACGTGCTCTCTCCGGGTTAATTTGGGAAACGGTGGCTCAGCTGTTTCCTGTTTCCTGTGCAGGTGGGGCGGGGCTGGCCTCGTTAAGAGGGTGGTTTTGCTAATCCTTCATCACCAGATGCTGCTCTCCTAACAGTGAAAAGTACAAGGAGTGGGCCTAGCATGGACCCCCAGAGCCTCGGGCCTGAGACAGGGCTGAGGCTGCTTCTCATCCCATTCATTCCCAAAGTGCCACACGGTCCCCCTGAAAGCTCCTTTGGGTGGTTTCTCCAACTTAATGAGGCCAAACCAGAACCCTTGGTTTTCACACTGGACCAGCTGTCCCCCCATCTTCCCCCTCTCACTCAGTGGTGCCATTGTCTGCCAGGTGTCCAGACCCAAACTCTGGGAACCCTCCTTGCACCCTCTCCTTCCCTCTTCATCCCCAACATCCAACCCATCAACAAGTCCTGGCAGCGCTCCCCACAAAGCACATCCCAAGTTTGCGGCCTCTCCATCAACTCTGCTCCCACCCAGACCGAGCCTTCCTCAGCACCCCCTGGGCCTGGGCAAGAGACCCAGCTCTGCCAGTTCCTCCTCCTCCTCCCTCTGGGGCCTCTCATGTCACCGCCCACAGTGATCCTTTCTAAAAGGAAATCAGATCAAGTCTTCATGGTGACCCACTGCAAATAAAATGAAATCCTAATCCCTTACTAGACCATTCTTTCCACGAGGGGAAGGAATATTTTCATGCAGTTCACTGCTCTGCCCTCCAGACCTGGAACAGTGTCCCCACTGGCTCATCAATAGTCGTTTCCATAATTAATTGTCTTTTACAATGACCCAGGCTGTTTCCTGTTGAGCTTTACACAAGCGAAAGAGCTGGCAAGTGCGACAGTCAGACAGGGCAACACCCAAGTGGGAGGGGCAGAGGGTGACTCGGGAGTGAGAAGAACGGCGACAGGGGACAAGGTCAGGGCCAGGGCTTCGTCATTTGACTGGGTCTCTCCCAGCAGAGGGGAAAAGAGGTGCTGGCAGGGTTTATATGGTTACTGTCAAGCGTGGACCCCTTGTACCTGGACCCCTGCCCCTTTAGTAGGGCAGCTTGTCAATAAGAGGCAAGGTCACAGCTTTGATGGCAAAACAACCCCCCAGTGCTCTGGGTCTCTTTGTGGGCTTTCCAGGGCCCTAGAGAGCCCAGCTGTGCTGGGTCTGTCGGCTCTCCCCACCTATGTGTGTACAGAAGATGCTACACCACAAATGACCTCATTTCTGAGAACACAGATTAGGGTGGAGGGCATCCTATGTTAAGCTGTGAGTTCTCAGACTTCAGGCTTTGCAGAGACATAGATATATAGTGACCTTTTCACTGATTGAGGGGTGGATGGCAAAGGGAAGTATTGATCCTAAAGTCCTGGATAGGAAGGCAAATTATAGGCCAGCAGTGCTGGAAGAAACGTCTATATCGAGAAAATTGACAATATGCCAGAGACTAATGTTAGCCCTAGGAATGTCCATAAGAAAAAATAGAGCAGATAATGGGGAATCTAGAAGGAACAGTTAACTGCTCATTCACCTGCGTTTATGGTGTGTCTCCTCTGGGCTGGCTTTCCAGGTGCCTAGGAAGAAACGCCCCTGCTCTGGAGGCCCCATAGGACACTTCTCATATGCTAAAACAGAGTCCACCAAGTCGTATTATATTATCTTGGAGGCCCCATAGGACACTTCTCAGAGGCTAAAACAGAGTCCACCAAGTTGTACTGTTATGTGGGCTGGGGGCTCCTCATGGTGGGGACTGTCATTTCTGTGTGCTAGCACAGAATCCAGTAGTGGGCAGTGGAGGTGGGGTGCCTGAAGCTTTTCCCTGGAGAAAAGTTCATCCTAGGAAAATACAACACTTTGTCACAAGATGGCACTCAAGGCTCACACAGTTTTGGACACAGTTTGTTTTGTTTTGCTCGTGTTTTTTTGTTATTGTTGTTGTTGCGGTAAGCTGGCCTCTCACTGTCGTGGCCTCTCCCGTTGCAGAGCACAGGCTCCCGACGCGCAGGCTCAGCGCCCATGGCTCACGGGCCCAGCTGCTCCGTGGCATGCGGGATCCTCCCGGACCAGGGCACGAACCCGTGTCCCCCGCATCGGCAGGCGGACTCTCAACCACTGCGCCACCAGGGAAGCCCATGTTTTGTTTTTGAGCAGCGCAAGTGCTCTTAAAGATCATCTACGTCCCACCAGGGTTTTCGGGTTTTGTTCATTTTTCAGTATATGGAGGAGAATCCGGTTTTCCTAAACAGCTTTCCAGCTCTCCCCCATCAACTTCTAATTTTTCTTCAAACCCAGAATCTCGTAAACAAGCTGTAAGATGGTCTTCTGGGTTGTCTGGGCACCAGGCTGAGTTGACTTTGTAGATGGCTGTGAAATGTGTGGGAAGTTTGACTTGTTGCTATCTGGAAAGCATGCCTCTATTCTGAGCCAGCTTGGGCCTGGCTAGATACTGTTGCCTTGCTGGCCTTGAGCCAATAGGTCTGATCCAAGTACATTCCATGACTTTCATAGGAATTATTGGGTCAAGAAATTCCTTTACAGGGGGACTCGCTAGTGATAAGGCTGCAAGCCTGAGCATCTAGAGAGCTGCCAGTGTATGAAGATAACAGAGAGAAAAGGAACACTGAGAGCTGAAGAGAGTGGGACAGGAGCCTGGGGACCCATCTGAGCCCATGGATCCCTCGTGCCTGAAGGCAGCTCTGGAGTTTCCAGCTGCAACAGCCAACGTCAACCAATAAATTCCTTTTCCACTTAAAGCCAGTTTGAGTTGGGTTTCTCTCTCTTGATACTGAAAGAACTCTTGCTAATACATTTGGAGTAGGGTCCTTCCTTGTCAACTGTTGTGGTTTAATCAACCAAAAACGGAGGTAAGTTTAGGTCTCTGGGGTCAGCTGTTTGCCTTTGAACCAGGGGGTTCAGGCAGCAGCTTCAGGAAGCCCAGACACAGCCTCAGAGCTGCCCAGAACCTGGAATCCAGACGCAATGCCAGGCACTGGATATCTCTGTGCCTGAGGAGGCTGGGGGAGTAAAACAGCCTCTGAGTGCTAGCTCTGTGCAATCATGATAGAACGAGCATTTCAGATGAAAACAGGATCTTGAAGAGACATCCGCACCCCAGTGTTCACTGCAGCATTATTCATAATAGCCAAAACATGGAAAACAATCTAAGTGCCCATCAATGGATGACTGGATAAAGAAAATGGAGATATATACGAATATCATTCAGCCATGAGATAGAGGAATATCCTGCCATTTGCCATGACATGGGTGGACCATGAGGGCATTACGCTAAGTGCAACAAGTCAGACAGAGAAAGACAGATACTATATGATACCACTTATATGTGGAGCCTAAAAAACACCAAACTCATCGAAACAGAGGCTAGAATGTTGGTTACCAAAATGGACAGGTATAGGTCAAACGGTATAAATTGCCAGTTGTGAGATGAATAAGTTCTGGGGATCTACTGGGCAGCATGGTGACTCTAGTTAATAATTCTGTATTACATGCTTGAAAGTTGTTAAGAGGTTAGGTCTTAAATATTCTCACTACAAAAGAAGAAATGATAGTTATGTGACATGATGGAGGTATGCCCTAAGCTACTGTGGTAATCGTTTTGCAACATAAAAGTGTATCAAATCAACACATTATACACCTTAAACATATACAATGTTATATATCAATTATATCTCAATAAAGCTGGGGGGTGGATATCATGTAACCTTTCATGAATAATGTGTGTCAGACCCTATCCTGAATGCCTTACATGTGTTATTTCATTTAGTCCTCTCAGCACTTCTATGCAGTGACTTGTCATCCCACCAACAGTGAGGAAACTGGATATTAAAGAAACTCAGACTTGGCCAAGGTCACTTGCTGGTAAGGAGGGCTGGATTTGAATCTATGCCGTTGAGGTAAGGAGCCCAAGGGAAACTCCTTCTCAGAGCTGGGACCCAGGGCCCAAGCTGGAAAAGTGACAGACTAGCTACCGAGTCACCTGACCCACCGCTTCAGGATCTCACAAACCCCCAGCCAGGACAGAGCTGGTCCTGAGCATGGGGGCGATGCTGAACCTGCAGGTGTGGACCAGCGGTTCTCCTGTGGGGACAGAAGTCATTGGCACTACTAGCTGAGCTTTGGAGTAAGACCCGTGCCCTAATCCTGGATCTGTCACTTGGCAGTGGGGGCACTGAACCTCCCCGAGCATCAGTTTCCTTGTTTATAAAATGGAACTAACAAAAATATCCACTTTACGAGATTATTGTGAGGATTCCAAGAGGTCATGCAGGTAAAGACACATAGTGCTGTGCCCAGTGCCCAGTGTCCAGTCATTAAAAGCTCATCATCAGAGTTATTATATGTGAGATGGGGAGGAAGTGATTGGGAGACTTAAAAAAAAAAAATCTGAGAGGCTCTGGAACTTTGAAAATGAGATACAGCAGTGGAAAAGGTGACAATTCTATAAATCAGTGGTTCTTTGCCTGGGTAGCCCATTAACATCACTTAGGGGAGGGACTTCCCTGGTGGTGCAGTGGTTAAGAATCCGCCCGCCAATTCAGGGGACACAGTTTCGGTCCCTGGTCCACAAAGATCCCACATGCCTCGGAGCAACTAAGCCCGTGCGCCACAACTACTGAACCTGCGCTCTAGAGCCCGTGAGCCACAACTACTGAAGCCCGCACGCCTAGAGCCCATGCTCCGCCACAAGAGAAGCCACCGCAGTGAGAAGCCTGCGCACCGCCACAAAGAGTAGCCCCTACTCACCACAACTAGAGGAAGCCCGTGTGCAGCAACAAAGACCCAATGCAGCCAGAAATAAATTTATTTTTTAAAAATCACTTAAAGGAGATTTTTTTTTTTAATCCCATGCCTGGACCACACCCCTACACCAATTACAAGAGAATCCTCGGGGATGCGGCCCAAATATTCGTCTTTTTTCAAAGCGCCCCAGGTGACTACTGTCCATCCAGAATAGAGAGCCGCTGCTGCAGGGCATGAGAGTTTCATCTGGCAGAGATTGGTGAGGCCCTCGCCAGCTTTCTTCACGCAGTAGGAACGGGTGGCCTCTCCAACAGTAAAATCAAAGCTCAGGGTCCCACTCTGAGAGATGAAATTTACACAAGCTTTGGACAAGTCTGTTCTCCACCCGGGGGTTGCAATTAGCAGTTCCTCCCAGCTTCAGTGACATGGTGACAGATGGATGAAATGAATACACTGGGAGATTAAACAAGGAGGCAATGTTATGCCAAGAAAATTAACTTGTCCAGCCCTGTTCCTTAGCAACTGCACTCTTATTTCAGGTTTCCTCCCAAAGCCTCTGGTTGTTCACACCACTCCCTTTCATCAAAATGTGAGGCACCGTTATTTATAACGATAATGAAAGGGCGAGAAAGGCGAGGAACGAGGCAAAAGAAGCTTCCAACCACCCCTCAGATTGCATCGGGCCTGCCCCAGACAAATGGGATCAAATTGGCAACTTGTAAACCGGGGTACTTATTTCATTTTCCTGCAGACGTAGCGTTTGGTACCCCTTCAAGGTCTTCACAAAGCAGTCCTGCCTCTTATGTAAACACAGGCATTTGCCAATCCAATCTGGGGCTGCCTGGATAGTCATCATGTGGGAGTCATGCCCTGGATGCCAGAGCACAGACCACAGTGTCCTCAGAAGAAAATCCCTTTTGTTCAGCAGGAACGGGCACAGAGCGGGTATTGGCTGGTTGTCAGGGGGGGGTGCAGGCCCTCTTCTTTCTAAACTGCCCAGTTGAATTGCCAGCCCAGTTGAATTGCCAGAGACCGACCCTCTTCTCGGACGAAGTCTCTCCTGGGTGAACAGCAAGACCAGGGTTTGCTGAGCTTTTCCACTTGACTGATGCAGAGTCCATGGGTCTGGGGAGCAGGAATCTCTGAGATCCGGTGCCTGGCCCAGAAACTTGGCTTCCTGTGATTCCCTAATCGGATCCAGCTGTGCTCTTGGCTGCCCTGGCCTCATCATCTTATTTACTGACCACTGTGGGCTTCTGGTCTTAAATGACTTTTTTTTTAAGTGTCTGCCAGAAATCTCTGCCTATAGGGTTTGCTGTTATTGCTTTGTTTTATCCTTAAAGCTGAGGTTGTTAACCAGGGTCAAGAATTCAGTGGATCTGTGAAGTGGGATCAGAAAGTAATTGACCTTTATTTTTGACTTGCTATAACTAAAATTTGGCATTTCCTTCAATTATGAGAGGCAGAGTCAAATAAGAGGCATCAGTGACTCTGTCCACAGCAGAAATCACAGATCATTTGACATTACACTGCAACTGTGGCAGATTCTCAAAATACCACTAATGTAAATCACTACTTCAATATTACAGTGACCATTAGACCTAGATATTTTATTTAATATATTAATAAAGAAATGGATATATTAATATATCCCAAACATGGGTTTTTTAATATTCTGATAACCAAGTTTTAACATAATTGGTTCCCTCTGTAAAGCTATGTGTTTTATTTTATGCACTTAAAAACGTTACCTTGGAACTTCTGCTTCCAGGAAGATAGAATGGATGTACTTTTTCCTATTTCTCTTGATAAGTACAACAAAATCCTAAATATTTTTTAAATAAATTCATTTATTTATTTTTGGCTGCGTTGGGTCTTCGTTGCTGCGCACAGGCTTTCTCAAGTTGCAGCGAGCGGGGGCTACTCCTCATTGAGGTGCGCGGGCTTCTCATTGCGGTGGCTTCTTCTTGTTGCAGAGCACGGGCTCTAGGTGCGGGGGCTTCCGTAGTTGTGGCTCACGGGCTCTAGAGCGCAGGCTAAGTAGTTGTGGCGCACGGGCTTAGTTGCTCCGCGGCATGTGGGATCTTCCTGGAGCAGGGATCGAACCCATGTCCCCAGAACTGGCAGGTGGATTCTTAACCACTGCACCACCAGGGAAGCCCCCCAAAATCCCAAATATTATACATAAAGGAAAACATAAGGAGATTCTGAAAGATAGAAGGAAGAAGACTGACAAGCTGGGGACCTCAAAACCTGGGGAGTGACACAGTGGTGAGTTCCCTGGGTTTTCTTTTTGCCTCATAAAGAAAAGAAAAAAAAAAAAAAAGCTGGCATACTCGGAGCTGAAAAAGCTGGCAACACAAAAATGCCACTAAACATGAGTTTTTTAAAAGCCCCATTCTCTCAGGCCAAGCTCAGTAAAGAAGCTTAGTAAGACAGATAAGCTTCAGGCAATAACTGCTCTCTACTCCAGCCAAAGACCACAGGAAAACTGTGGCCACACCTATACCAGCAAAAGCTGAGTGGGGAGCAGAGACTTCCACCCTCATGAGGAACCCCAACACCCCCACTGGAGTGGTAATGGGAAGGCCAAGGAGGAAGCCAGGACTTTCATCCCAGCCAGACCCTAACAAGCTCCCACCACACTCCCCACCTCCCAGCTAGGACATCTACCTCCACCGGCAGTAATAAGGCATCTCTTCCCCTCCCCAGTGGGCTGGTATCAGAGGAGGCCTAATAAGAGTCAGTATCCTCAGTAGTAACAAAGCACCTCCTTGGGTGTCAACAGAGGTCAACCGAAAGCTTCATCATGCTTTGCTGGGGTCATTTGGGAGCCAGGTAGTAAATGAAGTCTTGGCCGGATTTGACTCACGATAGCCCACCAGGTCCATGGATTCACCTAGAGTTCATTTTTGTGGTCCCCAAATAATTAGAATAAACTCAACTCACTTGATAGTATAACCGCTACATTGGTCCCATGGTCTGGGGGGTAAAGCTATCAGAATGGTGAAGGCCATTTGAAAAACTCTGAAACAGCCCCCCTCAGCCAAAATAATAAATCAAAAGCAATATCTTATTCCAGAAGGAATAGCACATATTCGTGCCACCCTTAAGGGCCGGAAGGACACAGAGTTTGTGAGTATTCATTATCTCCATTTTATTCACCAATCTGGGCCCTATAAAATCTAGGTGGATCCTGGAATGACACTGGAATACTGTAAAATCAACCAAGTAGTGGTTTAAATTGCAGCTGCTGTGCTGGATATGGTATCTTTGCTAGAAAAGATTAATATGGTTTATAGCCTTCGATCAGGCAAATACATTCTTTTCCTTCCCTTTCAGAACAAAAAATCAGAAACAGTTTGCATTTAATATACATTTTAAAGTCTTGTCTCAGGACTATGTTAACTTTCCTGCTTTCCAGCATAATGTAGTCCAAAAATGTTGACTAGATGAACATCCAACAAAACATCATACTGGCTCACTATCAATGACATTATGCCAAATGGATCTAATCTAATGAGCTAATTGGACCAAATGAGCAAGATAAAACTGATACATTTTGATTAGTGCCAAGCAGGGCCAGAGGACCCAAGCTTTATGAGCAAGTAGCCAGGCCCCCCATGTCATCCACCACAACTACATCAGCACCTTTCCTTCAGCTCACACCTATGGTCATTTGTTCATCAATGAGTCAGTTCAGTATGTTTGCCGAAGTCAAAAGTAGATGGTGATTGCATTATAGCCCCTCTTATTAATGGTCTTGAAAGACAATAGTGAGGTATGACTAGAGCTTCAGGCAGTATACCTGACCATCCACTTTGGGCGGAAAGAGAAGTTGCCCCTGGTTAGAATATATGTGGACTCACAGGTGGTGTTAAATGGCCTGATTGGATGCAGGAACCACCAGCCCCTTCAGGGATTGCCTCAAAAGAGCCAATTCATTCAAGGTCATGCCTCCTTCCCATGGCAGCCCACATCCAGTGACTGACTGACACAGGGTAGGGTTCCATGCTTCCTGTCTCCAAGACCAGACATCCTACATATTCCCATATGGTTGGCTAAGGCCTCCACTGAGACTGCCTTGCAGCTCAACTTCTCCTTCTGACCAATTACCTCCTTCCCTTCCTTTCCCTTCCCTTTCCTCCCACAGGTTGTTGATCCTCAAAGCACTCCTTAATAAACAGACTGTATGCTAATCTCTGTATCAGAGTGTGTTTCTCAGGGAACTTAACGTGTGACACTATCTTTGAATATGTTAAGATGAGCTCCAAGGTAAGCAGGAATTGGGGAGTGTTACGGACTGAATTGTGTCTCCCTCCCAAATTCATATGTTAAGCCCTAACCACCAATGTGACTGTATTCAGAGATAGGGCCTTAAGAGATAATTAAATGAGGTCATAAATGTGCGATCCTAATCCAATATGACTGGTGTCCTTAAAAGAACAGGAAGAGACACCAAGGATGTGCACACACAGAGGAAAGCTCATGTGAGGACAAGTAAGAAGGCAGCCATCTGCAAGCCAAGGAGAGAGGCATCAGGAGAAATCAAATCTGCTGACACCTTGATCTTGGACTTCCAACCTCTAGAACTGTGAGAAATAAATTCCTGTTGTTTAAGCCACCCAGTCTATGGTATTTTGTTATGGCAGCCTGAGCTGACTAATACACAGCCCTAGCAAACTAATACAGACAGCTAAAGGACTAAGTGGAGGAGATTCCCCAGAAGAGAGAAATAATGAGATGTGAGGGTAATCTTTACGGAAAGGAGCTGACCAGTAGTTTGGAGACTGGAGCCCAAGGGGGAAAAATGAGACCAATAGGAAATTTTCATTTGGGGGGTTGCGGAGGGATTTTGTGATGCTTTAAGTACTTTATAGTATTAGGGTATAAGTCCTCCTTAGGTGAGAGGCTTGAGGGTAAATCAATAAAAAGGTGCTGAGGTCCACATAGGGCTGACCCTAAACAGAGAGAAGAATACATCCACAGGAGATAAGGCTCAAGGAAAACTAGGAATTCACTTGGGATAGGAATTCAGAACCATATACACCAAGTGGTCGTTAGAACACATGCCCTAGGAATTCTCAGAAATCTTGGAGAGCCCACTGGCCAGAATGTGGGACAGACGTCCATGTCAATTTTATTTAAATCCAAAGGAGGTTGACTTATGTTAGAATTGGGATATGTCGACTCTAGTTTGGGGGCCTGTACCCCTTCCTCTATGGTTTTATTATGGTCTTCATGATTGTCCTCTTATCCAAGGACAATTGTAATTTCCAAAGACAGAGACCATGTTTCATCTCACACCACCCAGAGAACCTAGCCAGTGTCAAAAAAATAAATAAGCAGGTGAGTATGTGAATGAATGAGTGAATAAAACATCTGACAGGGGCAAGACACTCTTCTCTTTGTAGTAAGAAGATTATTCTAGGGACATTTGTGTTTGGGACTGCCCAGCCTCCACTCCCGCTTTCTGAGGGCACTCTCACTTCCTTTAGCTCTTTCTCCATGGTTCCAGACTGATAGGACTACACTCAGATTCCTTGCCCTCTCTGACCAGGGAACAAAACCAAGTCCATCAGATGTCCTCTCCTTATAATTTTAAGCTTGAGCTGAGGGACACAGAGATTGAAAGTAGCATTCAGACTACTGGCCCCCAACCAGACCATTCCTTCTATGAACTTCTTGTTGTAGTTCTTGGGCAAGTTAAACTCCCTTTTGGTAGCTAAGTTTCTTCATATTAAACACTGTCTTAGTCCATTCATTTTTTTCTATAACAAAATATCATAGGTGGCTTATAAACTTATTTCTCATAGTTCTGGAGGCTGGGAAGTCCAAGATCAAGGGGCTGGAATATTTGGTGAGCCAGCATCATGATTCATAGATGGTCATCTTCTCACATGGCAGAAGGGGAAAGAGATCTCTCTGGGACCTCTTTTATAAGGGCACTAATCCCATTCATGAGGGCTCCACCATCATTACCTAATTATCCCCTAAAGGTCCCATCTCCAAATACCATCACAATGGGGATTAGATTTCCACATATGAATTGGGGAGAGGGACACAAATATTTAGTCTATGTTAAACACATGTACAAATACCCACCTTTCAAAGGTTATTGTAAAGATAATAATTAATAGTAAACACTTCACAAACACTTGCACAGTGGGAGCTCAACATCTGTGAGTCCTCCTATGCCCTTACCTTTCTCTACACCTACCAGAATCCCACAGTCAGTGCAGGGCTCCAAGATGCCCCAAATAGTGTCACGGGATATAAAACAACATCTTTGCCTTAAATAAGCTTTACCTGGAACTGATCCCAACCGATCTGCTGTTATTGTAAAGGCTGGGTGAGTGAGTGTGTGTTTTCAATAAATTCTTTAGAAAAAAACCCCATCAATCAGTGGATATTAGGACTTCCCTGGTGGTGCAGGGGATAACACTCTGTGCTCCCAATGCAGGGGACACGGGTTCAATCCCCGGTCAGGGAACTAGATCCCACATGCATGCTACAACTAAGACCCAGCACAACCAAATAAATAATTTTTTTTAATCACTGGATATTAGCTATTCAATTACCTGCCAGTTGCTCTATTCCCATTGGCTACTTTATTCTTAATGTGTCTGAAATTAGCCTGATTCTGCATAAACTCAGTGACATGCTTATAGAGCTTAAGAAATCACTAATATTTTTCCATTTTTTCTTTATACTTTTTTGTATTGTTTGTTTTAACAATAAGATTTTTGTGGGCTTCCCTGGTGGCGCAGCGGTTGAGAGTCTGCCTGCCGATGCAGGGAACACGGGTTCGTGCCCCGGTCCGGGAAGATCCCACATGCCGCGGAGCAGCTGGGCCCGTGAGCCATGGCCATTGAGCCTGCGCGTCCGGAGCCTGTGCTCCACAATGGTAGAGGCCACAACAGTGAGAGGCCCGTGTACTGCAAAAAATAAAAAAAATAAAAAATAAAAGATTTTTGTATTATTTATAAAATCAGAAAAGATCTTTTTTAACAGAACTGAAAAAAAATCATTGAAGTATATCCCTGCTGTGCCACCAACACAGGCTGTGTGGCCTGGGAAAAGCCCCACACCCTCTCTGGACTTCAGTTATCTTAACTGTTAAATTCAGGGATGAGACCAGATGCTCCCTCGGGGTCCTTCTCACGGTCTTGGACTCTACATGTGTTTCAGAGTCTCTCGCCCACTGGAATAGGGTGTTTTCTTTTGCAGCACTACCAGCCAGTGGGCAGCCCTCAATCTTTTCCAAGCCACAGCTGGCACAGCTGTAGCCAGAGTTCTGTAATGTGGGCAGTTCTTGGACTGTCCCAGAGTGAGAGGTTGCAATCAAATCCAGAGACAAGCCTTGTTCCCGTGATGTGTAAGGCTATGCCTGCCCCCTTTAGGGTCTCTTTCATCTGCTGTGGGTGTCAGGCACTTGGCCTGTTCACTGGGTCTGGTTTGCTGTTGGAAGAGAGCATAACAAGCTACTGTTCTCTGAGCAGGTGTGCTGACTGGGGGAAAGGGTGATGAGTATGCTTTGTTGAGTATTAAATGCACTCAAAGCAAAATCACCCTTAATGCATGGATTCATTAAGACACAGGTCTGAACTGCCTTGACAATGAGCATGAGAAATGAACAAATACTTCCTTGCCACGATCTTTCCTCTCTCAATCCAGGAAGGCTGTTTTTTATTCAGGCTTCAGCTACAGTCCCAGAGTGTCATTACCTCTTGATTAGCATAATGAGCACCTGAGTAATAATGGCCTGACAAATTGCTCTTGTACTTTTGTATTTAGTAGGGCACTCGTTCAAGAAGCCAAAGCATCCTCCATCCTTGCATCCAAGTGGAAAATCACCAGTATCAAAAGAACAAAAATATGGGCAATAAATGTTTGCAGGCAGGTGGGAAGGATGGGAGGGAAGGAGAGGAGAAAGGAGGGAGGAAGGAAAGAAGGGAATTCCATCCCATGATAAAATTTCAGACCTCACTTGGTCAGCATCCAAAGAGGGCATGAGTTTGCTTGGAAGACCCACTGTGGGTTTGGGCTTTGTCTCAAAGCCAGCCTCTGCACAACAAGAGAACCGTTATCTGAGTGTCAAAGAATACTGCAAACTTGGAGCAACATGGATGGACCTAGAGATTGTCATACTAAGTGAAGGAAGTCAGACAGAGAAAGACCAATATCATATGATATCGCTTATATGTGGAATCTTAAAAAATGGTGCAAATGAACTCATTTATAAAGCAGAAACAGAGTCACAGATGTAGAAAACAAACTTATGGTTACTGGGGGCAAGAGGGGGAGTGATAAACTGGGAGATTGGAATTGACATATACACACTATTATACATAAAATAGATAACTAAAAAGGACCTACCGTGTAGCACAGGAAACTCTACTCAATACTCTAATGGTCTATATGGGAAAAGAATCTAAAAGAGTGGATATATGTATACGTATAACTGATTCACTTTGTTGTACACCGGAAACTAACACAACATTGTAAACCAACTACTATACTCCAATAAAAATTGAAAAAAAGAGAATATGGCAAACACAGCGCTAACGGGGGCAAAGAGAGAGCATGTTCAGAACAAGCTATCACCCTGTCGGGAAACACCTGCTTCTTGAGAGCGAGCACAGTTTAGTGAGGAAGGAATCTGGGCTTTGGAGCAGTCTGCCTGAGTTTGAGACTCAGCTTTGTGACTGACTGACAAGCCGTGTGATCTTGGACAAGCTACCTAGCCTCTCTGTGACTTACTTTCCTGCCCTATAAAATGCGGTGTAGGTAGATTGCAAATGGCCATGAACACTCTGTAGCTCCTTCCATCAGGAGGTGGGGATTTTCATGGTTCCTGTCTCAAGGTGTTACTATCTAGCTATAAAATTCTAGGCTACCTGGCATGAAGTAAACTTTCCATAAAATGTAGCAATAGTTATTATCATCATACTGTTATCTGTCATTATCATGTCACTTGTGTGGTGCAGGACAATGTGACAGGAAGGGGCTTTGGAACCAGACAGACATGCGATTCAATCCCAGTGCCACTCACCGACTTTGGGTAAATGACTTCTCTGAGCTTTAGTTTCTTCATCTGTAAAACTGGGACAAGCAATGCCAGCCATGCAGGGCTGTGGTGAGCTTGGCACAGAGTGGGAATCTCACGGAAGGACACGACTGCCACCACGCCTGCTGCTTGGCATACCCAGGGCGGCAGTACCTGAGCACCCCTGTGGGCACCTCCCCAGGCCCACCTGGAGCTCCGTGGGACCTGGAGAGAATACGGGTGCACTGAGGCCCCTGTGGGGCTGCCTTCACCCTGATAGAGTCCTCATTTCTTGCTGGAAGTTGGACGGAGAAAATAATCAAAGGAGACAGTACCTTACACGTTCAAGGCACCTGAGAGGCATCCTCCCCGATCTCGGCCGATTGACTACGAATTGCAGTTCAACAACAGAGGGATGTGTTTCCTAGCAAGGTTTTTTCTTTTTAACACGTTTACTAGAGAAACACTTTTCTTTCATTGATTCCCAAACACCATTTTTAAAATATATGGTTCCACCACCAAGAGGCCCTAATACAGTAGGTCGCAAGTAGGGACCGGGCCCCTGTGTTTTCTAAGAGCTGTGCAGTGATCCTGAGAAGTGCTGTGGCTGGCTGAAGGCAGAGACAAAGGGAGGGGTGATCCTCCACCAGGCCTTCTAAACAACAAGGGCAGCGTGGCGTGGCAGGTGAGGGCCTAACTTGGAACCAGGGGATCTGGATCTGAATCCCAGGTCCCCACCGCTCGCCTTGGGACCAGGTAAGTCACTTCCCTTGCCACCTTCACAAATGAGAGTAACACCTGCCCTACTCACCTCCAGGTGCTGTGGTGCAGGTCTGGTAAAATCATTCTCGGGCTTCTCTGGTGGCACAGTGGTTAAGAATCCTCCTGCCCATGCAGAGGACACGGGTTCGAGCCCTGGTCCGGGAAGATCCCACATGCCGCGGAGCGACTAAACCCCCGAGCCACAACTGCTGAGCCCGCGTGCCACAACTACTGAAGCTCATGGGCCTAGAGCCCGTGCTCCGCAACAAGAGAAGCCACTGCAATGAGAAGCCCGCGCACCGCAACGAAGAATAGACCCCGCTCGCCGTAACTAGAGAAAGCCCACCACACAGCAAAGACCCAAGACAGCCAAAAATGAAAAATAACTAAAAATTTAAAATGTATATATATATAAAGAGGAGACTGTCCTTTGCTTTTTCTGGCTCAGGTTTCCTCACTATAGCCCCAAACATAAAAATGAAACACATTTGGGCTTCCCTGGTGGCGCAGTGGTTGAGAGTCCGCCTGCCGATGCAGGGGACACGGGTTCGTGCCCCGGTTCGGGAAGATCCCACGTGCCGCGGAGCGGCTGGGCCCGTGAGCCATGGCCGCTGAGCCTGCGCGTCCGGAGCCTGTGCTCCGCAGCGGGAGAGGCCACAGCAGTGAGAGGCCCACGTACCGCAAAAACACACACACACACACACACACACACACACACACACACACACACACACACAAAAATGAAACACATTTGACCTTTCGTTGTTAGGGCCCTCTTGAAAGCTCTGCATAAGATTTATCATGTCAGGGGCCCTGCGGAGATTCTGTGCAAACTCCTGTTATCCACCTCTGCCTGGCGCCTGCCTGTGAAACATTAATTGTATGAGCTCCAAGACCCCACAGCAGGCAGGAAATTCAACAAGCAGCTGCCCTTGCCACATTCGTTGCAGCCTGCAATCCTCTGCAAGGGGATTAGCCAGGGTGTCTCCCCAACATGATTCACCAGAAAATAGATGCTTGAATCCCACCACTTCCCCTTCACTGGGGTGGAGGGAGCTTCAGATCGAGGTATTTATAGATGATAAGGAAAAATAGAACTAAAAAAAGGCAGAATAGAAACATAGTGGGAAATGAAGAGGAATTGACTTGGAAAACAGAGAAGAACAATTCAAAACCTGTTAGAAGTGTACACATTCAATTTTCAAAATAAGGCTTTCTACTTCCAAAGGCTGACTGGGAATGTACAGTCTTTTAGCAAATCAAGATTGCAACTTTCATCCATCCAAATAAATATTTTACATTTTCAACATCTGTATACTGTCTTCTCTCACTTTGCAAAAAAAATCCCTGGAAAGGTATGCATAAATCCATTTTTAAGTCTTAGTTTAGATGTACCAGAAAATTCTGTTTATGATGCTATCATGAAGGTTTTGGAATGTAGATGATTAAATTTTGTTTATAGACCCACGTGTTGAATGTTTTTAAATTTCTCAAGTCATAGGTGGAAGTGGGTGATTAAATGCTAACATTTAAATAATGATTCAGATTTATGATGATATAGAAATTAAGCATGAAATTCTCTACTCTCCCTTTGATGGACCATCAGACTTAGACACCTGCAGTCTTGGAGAACACAGAGCTTGGTGCCACGTACAGAAATGCTATCACTACTTAGATTGGGACCAGGGGGTCACAGGCCCCAAATGAACAGTTCATTCTCGGAATTAGCTGGAATTGACAAATTTAGATTGAGTAGCATGTTTTCCTTGGCATGATTTAACCTTGCTTTGATCCTGGCCATCCTGAGGTTGTGTGGTTACACTGTGTGTGTAGCTAGCTTAGTTTATTAATCCCTCGGCTGAAGACTGTTCTACTGATTTAATGCTTATTGAGAACCCACAATGTGTGAAACACAGTACAAGCCCCAGCCTGAAGAGCTTCACACAGTGAAGTCAGCCACAGATACATCTTATGCACATAACAAAGACATCAGTGCCTGAAGGGAAATCAATCAGGGACTTACCTTGGGGAATAAAGGTGCTCCTAACCTCTCATCTGGGGGGGATGGACTCTGGTTCACTCCCAGATCTAGCCACACTCTTGCCTGGGTCCCCTTGATGTCAGCTCCGTGCCTTACTTATATTTGCCAGACTACTAGGTGTTCAGGAATGCAAGCCACAGGACAGAGGTGGTGAACTAGCCTCTACCTGAGAAAATAAACCTGGAACTTAGCACCCCCAGTAGAAGAACAGACTGAAAATCCACAAGAACAAAAATTCAGAAACGTTACATCAACTGGAATAGTAACCTTAGCATCTCTCACAGTTGCTATTTCCAGGTAACTGTGGCCAACACATATTGAAACAGCCCCCAGCCGATTTAGTGAGATAAATCTATTGGTTGACTGCCAAAAGTAAGACTTGGTGAAAACACTTGCAAAGAGGAGTACAGAACCTCCCATCAGCCTCACAAAGGTCTAGTGCCGATTACCAGGCTGGCTCCATTCCCAGCTTTACGACTCCTTGCAGGAAAAGGGCTGGATACTTGGAATTAACTAAAATGAACTACTATATTAAATTAAAAGTTCTACCTCAACCCTCAACCCTCCGTGGATTTCTCTAGGACTCACTTCTGAGAGATTTGTTTGATCAGTTTGCTTTGTAGTCAGACAAGTCCCAAATAGATTTCAGATAGGGTAAGAATTAATTAGTTGCTGTTCAGTTGCCAATTTGCATAATTTGTAAAGATGTTTATAAACACAATTCTCCAGCCTCTTTAGGCTCTCCATAAAGTCCACATAAATGTTAAAAAAAAAAATTTTTTTAACTTAAGTTGTAGGCATGATAGAAGCTGGTGGGAGCTTTTCTAGTAATTAATGGGAATGCTTTCCTCTCACAGTTGACTTAAATCAAACTATCAGGGAACATTTCAATTTTTTAACATGCCAGCAACCAGGATTTGGAATAATTCATGGTGTATAACTTTATAACGCCATTGACCTAAAATTGAATGACAATACTTTAAAAAATAAAAAACTGATTGGACTCATACAGAGCCTTACACATAGATGTGTAAGGAAACTGTTGAATGGATACCTATATATTCTGATTATAGGATTTACCTCTATGTGCTCCACCAGGTATCGTCTAAAGGCTAATAGAGTATTCCCAAAGCTTCATTCAGATGTTTCTGAGGTTCATTAGAAAGAGAATAATTCTTAAGGCATTTAACCTTGGATGCATGTTAAAATCACCTGAAGTGCTTTGAAAAATGCTGATGCGCAGTCCCCATCTCAAATCAGTTGGACTCTCTGGGGATAGGACCTAGGCACTGATGTTTTTTGAAAGCTCCCCAGCTAATTCTAGGAGCAGCCAGGACTGAGAACCAGTGACTTAAACCCTCCAGTGAAGAGACCACAATTAATCAGATTCCGCCCCCAACTACTTCCACCCCTTACCCCAATCCCTCCCATCTCCACGCATATCCATCCAAAGAATGATCTGAGGAAACAGGAAATGTCTAGCCTTGAGTCTCCCAAACAGTAGAGCTGCTGGAAGCACAGGAACCAGTCCCTGGGATGCTAGGAGATGAGCTCATTTGGGGTGGGGGAGTGACATCATGCTGTGCGTGGGTCACATTATTAGAGCACAGGCTCTTTGTTCTCTAAATCCAGTTAGTTTTAGCATCATTGCCAGAGGTAACGGCATCTCCCAAGTTCACGTGTCTTTTCCTTTCTCCAGCCTTTTCCTGCCCTTCCCCATGCTGTGAAAAGTCTAGTCATATAAGTACTAAAGACTCATATTGCTAACTAGCCCAACGATGAGTGGAGCCACTCTTCCATTGTGGTTACTGACAGCAGGGTAATAGGATATAATCCTGTCATCCCCAAATCACCCCCTCTTTCCTTTCCTTTCAGGGCACACTTTAATGAGTGAATGAGCTCATTGAGAGTAAGAGAAGAGGAGAGGTGGGAAAACACTGGTTCTGCTGTTTAGGGCTGGAGTAGTACTGGAATCTTCCAGTTGGTAACTGAATGGCTGCAGACACCAGTCCACGGCCTATATATGCCACAAGGGCTAATCTGACAGCTGCATATCATGTATCATTTCCCAAGACTCCTGCCTTCACTGCCACTGTCATTATTCCAACATCAATGTGGAAACCCTTGCCCCAGGGCGCTTCGCCTCATTTAAAGAGCTCTTGGGATGTTAAGGTAAGGATTAGCAGCCTGGTGTCATGGCCCAACAACAGTCTTCACCTCTTCCCTTCACCCGGAAAGGAATTAAGTGTTTGATCTGTGCATCCTGTAGGTGGCAGTTTATTTTTCTGTTCTGGATTTAAATAAGCTTCTCCCAGTCCTTATATTCTGAGTTGATCGTGTTCCAAGTGTGTCACCACAGAGCAGGTGCTGAGCAGTCAGTTGACAGCTGTTGATCTGTTGCGAGATCATGAAAGAGCATGCTATGGCACACAGCTTACACTGAGTATCCAGAAAACCAAATATTTGAGTGCCTGCCTTGTGGCAAACACTGGGTGTGTATATACAAACATACACACGGATAGGATGTCTGTCCTATGCAGATATGTATCCCCTTAAACGATTTGAACCTTTTCCTCTTTAGCCCTATTTATCTATATCTTCATCGACTAATTCATCTCATCATTTTCAAATAGAAATTGGGGGATAAGGAGGAGGGAAAACAGTAGCAAAACCTCTTGAAAGGTGGTTTGTAAGTGTCTTTGTACTATAAATTCAAGTGGATTTAAAGTTGAAACCCCTTTGGCATATAAAGGTCTTATTCAGGAAATGCTGAAATCCTAGATGTAGATTTGTAGTACAGTGTTCCCTGGAATCCCAGAAATGAATGGGTTCAAATTGACTAAGCCATTGTATCTCGGCTGAGCCCCTTTTAAAAGGCAACCTGAAAAGCTTTACCAACCCCAACAAAGCCATTTTAACCCCCCTGCTCATTGTTCCTTCATCTCCCCCATTGAGCAAGCAGAAGAGGAAGCAAGGAAGACAGCTACGGTTCTGAAATACTGTTCTGAACCAGGAGAAAGAGCTTTGTTTGGCCTTCAACGGCAAACGGAGGAAATAATAAATCCTCTTTTCCTCTCCCAGGCCGCCTCCAAGCAAAGCACAAGACTCTCAACAAAGCCCACTTAGCATTTTACAAAGACACAGGACAAGGAAAGGCAGCTGGACAAGAAGGCTGGGCTGGAAGCTTTGCCCCTTATTGGCTTAGCATTAGCTTAGCTCTGGAATAAGCTCTCCAGTCCGGCCTCGGGTGGGCATTCTCGGAGACACGCGGACTTGGACTTCCCCAAGGCCTGGCGCAGCGGCATCAGATGACCACGCTGACTGTCACGCTCTGGCCGTGCGGCGCGATCTTGCGGGGCCAGGTGATCAACAGCTTGCGTAGCTCCTCACGGAAGCTGTCGTGTAGCCAGGCGTAGATGAAGGGGTTGTAGCAGGCCGAGCTCATGGCGAGCCAGTGGCAGAGCAGCTGCACTAACCCGAAGGCATAGGGGTCTATGGCGCGCGGGTCGAGATCCCGCAGCAGGTTGAAGACGTGCAGGGGCAGCCAGCAGACGGCGAACACCACCACCACCACCACCAGCAGGCAGAAGGTGCGGCGGCGTCGCGCGCGATCCCAGTCCGCTTGGCTCGGGGTCACGCAGCCGGGCACCACGCGGTTGCGGAGCTTCACCGATACCCGGACATAAGACAAGAGGATGACCAGCAGGGGGAGCAGGTAGGTGACGAGCAGCAGCCCCCAAGCGTAGAGCTGGCGTTGGCGCTCCTGGGACCCCCAGAACTCCTCGCAGAGGCGCACGCCGTGTGGCTTGAGCTCGACGTGGTAGGTGTGCACGGAGGCCGGCAGCGCCAGCACCGCGGACAGCGCCCAGATGGCCAGCACCGCGTAGGCGCTGAGGCGCAGCGAGATGCGCCGGCGCAGAGGGTGCACCAGCACGACGTAGCGGTCCACCGCGATGGTGGCGAGCGTGAACACAGACACATACACGGTGACGGGCTGCAGGAAGAAGACCAGGTGGCACAGGCCGCCTCCGAACACCCAGCCGCGTGGCTCGAAAGCGTAGGCCAGCGTGAGCGGCACGCAGGCGGTGCACATGAGCACGTCCGACAAAGCCAGGTTACCGATGAGGAAGTTGGTCACGTTGTGCAGCCGACGCACCCGTGCGATCACCAGCACCAGCAAGCAGTTGCCCACCAGCCCCACGACCACCACGATGCTGTAGAGCAGCACAATCAGCCCCTTCAGCTGATGCACCAGCTGCAGGCTCTGGAATGGCGTGATGGCCTGAGCGCCCGGACCAGCCGCCGACCCATTGCCCACCAAGGCTTCTGAGCTCTGGCTGGCCGGAGTTGAAGCCGCCGGCAGCAGCCCAGAAAAGAAGTCAGGGGCCCCGGGACCCTGAGTCGGCAATGAGGCCATCGCCACCTGTCCAAAGAGAATCAAAGTCCGTCACTTCCCACTCTCTCCGCCCCCTCCTACACCACCTGCGCCCCTCAACAACACACACACTTCAGTGACCCAAATATTCCTCTGGAATGACTGGCCACAATAAATAACAACAAAATTTAAAGTGCCGTCACCCCTACCTCTGTAAAATTAAATCTATGAGTTAGATGTGCACAGGTTATTTAAATGCCTTCTACTGTATTTAGAGCCCTCACATTCCCTACAGGCCAGATCCAGGAGCACAGTCCTACCTGGTGACTGGGGCTTGGCGGATGGAAAAGCGCTCCGGGGAACGAGGGGGAGAATTCTGGCGGTCCCTAGAGGTCCTCCACCCAAGACGGCCGTGCAGCCTTCTCCGCTTCTCCGCGGAGCTGAAGAGATTCAAGCGTTCCCAGTGGGCTCGCGGCGCCTCCCCTCCGCCCCGCCCCCCACTCCATCGTGCCCTTGTATGGAAAAAAGGGGCGGAGCACGCACCTCCCGACTCGGTGCTTAGAGAACTGGAGAGTTGGATAGTGTAGGGAGAATAGAAACAGAAGAGGAAGGAGCGGCCGGAAACCTGGGCCGGAGGGTCGAGGGAGAACCTCTGCGGCGGGAGCTTGCTGCGCCCTGGGAGAGTCTCGCTCTGGAGGAGAGCGCAGCGGACTAGGGAGAGGAGGGGCGTGAAGCCCCGGGCTCTCGGCAGGACCTGGTGCTGTTTGAACAAGGAAGGCGCAGGGGAGGAAGTGGGTGGGAGTTGAGATCCACGACGGGATGTAGGGGAAAGATGAGGGACTCGCCCTCAAGCGCTGGATCCTGCGTGGAGTCCTGGCTTGCGCTAACAGAGTCGCATAGGGGGTTCTGTCAGGGATCTAAATCTTCGAGCTTGGAGCTCGCCGCAGGCCTTCGGGCGCTCGCGCTCCCCGGGACCCACTGAGCCCTCCCTCCGCTTAGGCTGGCGACGCGATTCGAGAGTCGCGGGTCCGACCAAGCCCAAGAAAGTGTTCAGCACCACGGACAGCTCTCACGGCCCGGGCTGCGCCGCGCTTGAGGGCCTGCCAGCCGACGATTAGGGAGTGCAGCCCCTCTCTGTGTCCTATGCATTTCGAGAAGGAACCTGGTCCCTGGCCTGGTTCAGAGAGCTGCCTCGCCGCCTGCATCCTGGGCCGGAGCTGCAGACTTCAAGAGCTGTAGGGCGGAGTGGAGCAAGATGGGCCGGGGTCTCTGGAGGTCGGAGGGTGGTGACTTGTGCTCCTGCTAGGGGTCACAGCACATAGTGCCAAGGACGGCGCTGTCTTTTATCTCCCTGGGTCAGAAAATGCAGCCTTCGTGCCATTTACCTTAGACAGGCACACTCAATACCGACCGGCTCCCCACTGGTCTGCTACACCCTTTTTCTCTCCCTCTTTCTCGGCTACCAAGCTCTAATCCGTATCTGCCTGACAATACCAGTAAGGAATGTCAGTTCTGAGACCCTACCCTCTCCTTCCTTAAATGAACACCCTTAGGCCGCCTCACCACACATACACACACACACATACACATACACACGCGCGCGCGCACGCACATACACACATATATATGCAGGATTTCTACCAGGATAACAAACATTTGAGAAACTTAAAAGTTACATACAATCTTTAGTCGTATTAAGTCATCATTGAAATGTAAATTTAACCTGGACCAAGTTGGGGAAGGCAGGAAGGAGACTTTGTAGCCTCCGTCCTTTGAAGCTATCTCCTCCCTTCACATGTTCTTTCCTTTTCCCAGAGGATGGAGCTTCATTGTCCCCTCTCTCATAAGCCCTTGTACTTTGTCTTCTGGCTGCAGATATTCCAGTTAGGCTGGAAAGAAGTAAAATGATTCTACTCTCCAAATTTAAGTGCTTCACTCATACAGGGAGAAAAGTCAACATCGGAACAAAAGCAATCCAATTTTATGCACCTGTATTTATTCTAAACCCACGTGTTCTGGGTTATAATCACTTTAGCTAAAGCAAGTATGATATTTAAAAAACAAAAACCTCAGGGCTTCCCTGGTGGCGCAATGGTTGAGAGTCCGCCTGCCGATGCAGGGGATACGGGTTCATGCCCCGGTCCGGGAAGATCCCACATGCTGCGGAGCGGCTGGGCCCGTGAGCCATGGCCGCTGAGCCTGTGTGTCCGGAGCCTGTGCCCTGCAACGGGAGAGGCCACAACAGTGAGAGACCCGCGTACCACGGAAAAAAAAAATTTTTTTAAATAACTAAAATTAAAAAAAAAAAAACCTCAAAATAAAATACAATCTCTGCCTGCCTAATCCCTTAACCAGTGATTTTTCTCATCGTGTTCACCAACAGGGTTATATATACCCAAGAGCAGAGGCACTCTTTTGCTTCAAAATATCTTTAATAGTGGTGCAGTGGTTAAGAATCCGCCCGCCAATGCAGGGGACACGGGTTCTTGCCCTGGGCCGGGAAGATCCCACATGCCGCAGAGCAACTAAGCCCATGTACCACAACTACTGAGCCTGTGCTCTAGAGCCCGTGAACCACAACTACTGAGCCTGCGCTCTAAAGCCCGTGAGCCACAACTACTCAGCCAGCGAGCTTCAACTACTGAAGCCCTCTTGCCTAGAACCCATGCTCTGCAACAAGTGAAGCCACCACAACAAGAAGCCCGCGCACCACAACAAAGAGTAGCCCCCGCTTGCCGCAACTAGAGAAAGCCCGTGCGCAGCAACGAAGACCCAATGCAGCCAAAAATAAAATAAATTTTTTTAAAATAAATTTTTTTAAAAAAAGAATTCTTAAAAAAAAGATCTTTAACAGAGGAAATTGTGGTAACATAGTTGAAAAGGATTTGGGATGCAGTTAGGCCTATAACTAGACCCATCACTCTAGTCAATATCATTGATTATATAATACTAAAAATAGTAACATGACAAACTTATCAACAACTAGAGGCCATGTAAATGTCAGTATTTGAAAGTTCAATATTGGGGTACCCTCCAGAGAAGAAAGTTGATCATTTGCCAAGCTCCTGATAAAATCTGGTAAGGGTTTCAGTGTTGTGAGCTTTTGAAAGATGGAAGGAAAGTGAACATCTCAGAATAGAATAGCCCATTTTAGATCTCTATTCTCTCTGGTCCTCATTGGAGTTAAGGCTAGTGTCCCTCTCAGCTAGGACATCACAATTAAACCATACTAATGTTCAGACTTTCCTTTACTAATAGTGCTCCAGAAACCTGAGAGATCATGAATAAACAAAAAACTTTTAGGACAAATGAAGGAAAGATAGTACCTCACACAGTAAACAACAAACTATGGGATTGTATTACCTCCTCTACCCCCAAAGTCTTCAACAGCCCATCACACAAAGACCAGAGCCTTTAGCATGGCATTTCCAATCACATGCCCCCCTATTCTAGTCCTCCCTCTTTTTTTTTTTTTGGTCTGTCTTCCCACCTCTGTCTCAATCCCTATATTCAGGCCACACTAGACTGTTGGACACAGACATGTCCTCACCATCCAACATCTCTCTTGGGGGTTATTCCCTTTCTCTAGAATACTGGTTGCTTCATCCCCATGCAACTTACATTCTTCACATCCTATGGGGCCCAACTCAAAGATTACCCTGTCTTCAAAGCCTTTTCCCTTTCATGATATTTCTGTCCTTTATTACATTCTACCTTTGAAATTCTGAAAGTGTTTCCTCTGGAGCCTCCACCAACCATGATGTAAACTCTTTACAGGCAAGGGACAACGTCTTGAAGCATTTTTGTACCTACAACATGCCTGAACCCAGCAGATACCAAATAAATGTCCGTTTTGATTGAATGGATAAAAGTAGCCCCCACTTATTGAGGGCATTTTACATGCCAGGCACTGTGCTAAGTACTTCACACACATCATCCCATTTGATCCCCTCAAAACTATTGTGTTGTTTTTGGCTGTGCCACAGGGCTTGTGGGATCTTAGCTCCCCAACCAGGGATCAAACCCATGCCCTCGGCAGTGAAATCGTGGAGTCCTAACCACTGGACTGCCAGGAAATTCCCCTCAAAACTATTATTATGTTTATTTTACAAATGAGGAAAGCGGTGCTTCAAGGCTAAGTAACTAAATATAATGGCACAACTAATAAGCATTGCGGCTGGAATCTCAACTTAGATTTGCCTGATTCTAGAAGCAAACACTCCACTACTGTACTTTGCTGCCTCTGAATCCATGACAGATGCACTGAAAAATACAGGTAGGTTCTGATGGGGTTGAATAAATAAAAGGAACCCCTCCCCCACTGTCGTTTATTACAGGAAGCTCTAACTAATTTGGTTACAACTCTACCTTTATTGTGTTTAAGCTAAACAGATCTTTAGGAACTTCCCTGGTGGTGCAGTGATTAAGAATCTGCCTGCCAATGCAAAGGACATGGGTTCGAGCCCTGGTCTGGAAATATCCCACATGCCAGCGGAGCAACTAAGCCCATGCACACAACTACTGAGCCTGCGCTCTAGAGCCCACGAGCCACAACTCCTGAGCCCACGCACCTAGAGCCCGTGCTCTGCAACAAGAGAAGCCACTGCAGTGAGAAGCCTGTGCACCGCAACGAAGAACAGCCCCCGCTCGCCGCAACTAGAGAAAGCCCGCGCAGCAACGAAGACCCAACGCAGCCAAAAATAAAAATAAATAAATAACAGATCTTTATGCCTCACCCAAATGTCCCTTGCTTATATCCCATGTAGGAGACAAAACCTTGGGCTGTATGAACTTCAGGAGGTGGTATTATGCTTTATGATGACAATAGGCAACAGGACGTAGAGAACAGAAGACAGAGACAACAGAGGTGAAGACTGCAGTTAGGAGTCTGAGAAAACTGCTTAAGGGCTCTGAAGATTTTATGACTGCTAAATGCATGCTGATACATGGCAATTAGCCCAAACTTATGAGAAACCACTAGAGGTCATATTTTTGCGGGTTTTTTTTTTTTTTTTTTTTTTGCGGTACGCGGGCCTCTCACTGTTGTGGCCTCTCCCGTTGCAGAGCACAGGCTCCGGACGCGCAGGCTCAGAGACCATGGCTCACGGGCCCAGCCGCTCCGCGGCATGTGGGATCTTCCCGGACCAGGGCACGAACCTGTGTCCCCCGCATCGGCAGGCGGACTCTCAACCACTGTGCCACCAGGGAAGCCCTAGAGGTCATATTTTTAATTACTAGGGAGGAGAGAGCAGTTTTTGAAACTTAAGTCCAGACAATAACAGAATAGATGCTCCCCCAGACATGAGTTTTGTCTTCTAAGCCTGCCCTGTATGTGTTGCAAGAGCCAGGCACCCCCTGGCTTCTCAGACTGAGCCAACTCAGTGTGGCAGGCTGGCCACCTACAGGAGAGGGGAGCCCATGACAGGCAGTGTGAGAATGGACACGGCATCACATACGAACACGAAGAAAACCCCATATGCTTCCAGTAGACGACTCTGGGAGAATGCTTTTTTTCAGCTCATACTCCAGGCATACTAATTATTGCTTCCAGCTCTGTCACACACACACTACTCGTTTTTTTAACTCTTCAATTCAGCTTTGCCCAAACACAGAGTGGAGGCTTCAATACTATTATTCTGACCCGAAATCATCTTTCTTTGGTTAGACTTTTCTTCTCACCCCATCAAAAATCAAAAGGGATGGAATTCCCTGGTGGTCCAGTGGTTAAGACTCCATCCTTCCACTGCAGGGGGTAGGGGGGGGGTGTTCAGTCCCTGGTTGGGGAACTTAAATCCCACATGCCACGCTGCACTGCCAAAAAAAAAAAAAAAAAAAACTCAGAAGGGAGCCCCAAATGGCCTTGTGTTCTCTAATCCAGAGCCATCTCTGAAGTAGCATGCAGGGCATACATCTTGCATCTTTCTCATTTTAATCTGGGCCCCACTGTGGGTCTCCACTCTTGGGCCTGGATACCTAGGCAACCTCTGGGCTTTCTCTAGCCAACCTTGTGTGAAAGCTCTTGACCATGCTCTTAGCTCTGGAAGGGTGAGAAGGCACAGAAACTTGCTAGAAAGAAAACTTACTATTAGATGATCTCACACACACGTGGAGTTCAGAGGATGGGGTAAGGCAGCCCTTTATTTTTCTCACTCGTCACCTATCAGGCCATACTTATCTCCCGCAGACTTTGGACAGCTCCCAGGGAATCACTAGGTGCCAGTGGTGATCCTTGCTGGCAAGGTCTCAGAGTAGAACATCTACAAGTCAAATACTCTTTCCTTTCACAGTGTAGATTCCTGCTAATTACATAATTTTGTAACCAGACTAACAAAGTCTTGTCTTTTCTCTGCCTTCACCGATCCAGAAGTTAGGCTACCTCCCCAGGAAAGGAGTGGGTAACCCCCCAGAGTAACATGAGGAGTTGGGGTGTGGTAGGAAACTTCCCTGCCACAAGAGAAAAGGGAATGATAAAACCCGCTAATTCAACAGCTATTTGTGATTCATCTGTATGTGACAAGTCCTGGACAAGGTGCACTGAGTGAAAGATGAGTATGACACACTCCCTACCCTCAAAGAGCTCACAGTCTGGGGCAGAATTTTCTAGAAACAGAGTCAGCTAGCAGAAGGAACTATGAAAATAATCTCAGGATGCTGCTACTCTAAAAAACCCAATGTTAAAACTGAAAAGCCCTGTGGCTTTAGTAAATTAGCAATCTCTGGGAGTCTTGATTTCCAATTCTTTTCAGACTTACATATTTCATTAGAGCTGTTTTTCTAATTTCTTTTTCCTTTTTTTTTTTTTTTCATAATGGTTTATACATGAATTACCCACTCAGCTAGAAATAAGGAAATAATACCTTGAGTTAGCAGTCAGGGTATTAAGAATAAAGAGGTGCACACAAGCACTCCATATTGATGGGCACATTTGCATCAGTCCTGGCTGGTCTATTCCTACACCCACCTCTGGACAAGTTTCTTCAGTATCCAAACACTTAATGAAATAAACACAAAAGATGTTTCAAACACGAAGCTCCCACCTCCAACACACATTGAAAAGGTGATCAATATGTTAAAATAAAACATAAAAGTATTCTCTAAGCCAATCTTCTGTCATAGCAAACCAAATGTTAATCTGCTTGCTCTTGGCTGGAGTGGGGCAGGTGCCCTCAATCCTTCCTGTTCTCTTTTAACCTCTTCTAGGCCCGGAATGTGAAGCCTTCCAGTTCCCTCAGAGAAGAGCTGCCTGATGTGGTCTCCCTCTGCCCGGTCTTTTACCTGCTCCCAGAAGTTCTAAAGCCCTGCGCCTAGAGCCTGGAAAGAAAGGAGGACCTTCAGTCTTTGGTTCTAAACCGAATATGCACAACGTTACTAGATTAAAGGAGACTTTTTAAAAGACTCTAGGTTTTAAAGAACTTCACCACTGATAAACTTTGTGCATCAGTTAGAGCTCTTCCTTGCAAACAAGAGAACCCACTCTGGCTGGTTTAAGTAAAAGAGAATGGCAGCTCAGCCGTGTAACTGCCGAGAGGACTGGGGGATCAGCCTCAAGACCCAGCTTCCAAAACCATCCTTGATGAAGAAATCTCCACCCCACATGCAAAGTTGCTGCCAGTGCTGTCACCTCCACCAATGCCATTTTGCATCAGGAACTCAATGTTGCAGCCATCACTGTTCCCCAAAGCCAGGCACCTCTGCAGCCACTGTGTCCAACAAAATGGGGTCCCCATTTCCTTAGGTGTCCTCAGGTCCCGCATTTCTTTTTCTTTTTTTTTTTTTAATATTTATTTATTTATTTGGCTGCTCCAGGTCTTAGTTGCAGCACGTAGGATCCTCGTTTCAGCATGTGGAATCTTTGAGTTGAGG
The DNA here is from genome assembly GCA_004363435.1 of Platanista minor. Taxonomy (NCBI): domain Eukaryota; kingdom Metazoa; phylum Chordata; class Mammalia; order Artiodactyla; family Platanistidae; genus Platanista; species Platanista minor. The sequence goes on from RJWK010008647.1 coordinate 33,161, forward strand.
CATGTGGGCTCCTTGAGTTGAGGCATGCGGGCTCCAGTTCCCCGACCAGGGATTGCTTCCCCTGCATTGCGAGCACAGAGTCTTAGCCGCTGGACCATAAGGGAGGTCCAGGTCCCTCATTTCTAAATGAAAGTTTCAGTCAGGTGTATCTGAGGGGCAGAGCCTGGATCCCATACCTAAGTTCTAATTGCAAAGTATGCTGGGAGTTTGGGTTCTGACTTCCACTTTGATGGAAGATGATGAGGAATTTCCCCAAACAAGAGCAGATGACAACCAGCCATGAGTTATAACAAATGTTCACTCTACCCTATCATCAGTCTTCAACATCAATTTTAAAGACCCAAAGCTATGAGGAGACCCATATGCTCTCTTAATTTGCTACTCTGCTTCTCCATCATTTTGAATGAAAATGTCAGATAAAGACATGAGAGAATTAAGGATGTAAAAGTATTATGTATATTTTAGAGCATATTAATTTAGTTTACCCTAATATATGTAATAACTGTGCCCCACTTTATGAGAAAAACTCCCTCCAAAAAAAAAAACAGCTTCCAAAGATATAAGAAATATAGCAACACCTTATACCAGGGTTTCTCACCCTCGGCACTAGTGACATTTTGGACAGGATAAATCCTGTGTCATGGGAGGTTGTCCTTTACGTTATGAGATGTTTAGCAGCAACCCAGGCCTCTTCCCTCTAGATGCCAGTTGTACACACACCTAGTTGCAACACCAAATATGTTTGTAGCATTACCAAATATCCCCTGTGGTGGGGATAGGAGACAAAATCACCCCTGGTTGCGAAGCAGTGCCCGACACCAATACAGCACTTTTAAAATTCCAAAAGTACTCTGCTTGGGAGTGCTACCAGTCTTCAGAGTTGGCTCTCTTCAGACAGCAAGACCCCAGAGTTGTGTTTCAAAAACATTGAACTTTCTCAGATTGTCCTCTTACTGCTTCTTAAAATAGCAACAGGGCAAATGGAGAAAGATGATGTTTAAGACAAAAAGAAATCCCTATGATGAGCACAAGCTGATTGCCAACAGGAGGACAGAAATGGTCACAAAGTCCAAATAAGGAAGAACATACAGCTCTCGGGCTTGTGTAATGGCGCTGCCACTACTAAGCGTGAGTTATCCTATTCCCAGAAGAACCCCAGTTTTGGAAAATATAAGAAATTCATAATAATGCCCATCTCTGAAGAACGCTGAGAAGATCCAATACGTGTGAACAAACTGGCACACAGCTGGCTCACAGTAATGGGGGCTACTTTGGGGGAACCCTTTGTCCTGCCTTATGTCACCACCTCTTGTCAAGAGGTTTCTGGCATGCAATTCCAACTCTTTCACTTGAATGTTGCTCTGGAAGATAGTCTTTGTAATGAGAAGAATTTGCTAGTTTTTAGTCTAAAGGCTTTCCTTCATTTCATCCTTGTTGACCAGGCATACAAAGCCCAGGGTGAGATATTACAAGAAGAATCAGAGACCCCAAGAAAAGGACAACATTGTCTAGAATTTTGCAGTCTAGTAAGAGAGAAGTCTACAAAAATCACTATGCTGTATGATCATGATAAATGCTACTACCACCACCTGCTGTGAAAGGGGGACAGGAATGTTCACTGGGAAATTTACTAATTGCTTTAGTAAATTAGAACTGTGTTTACTCTTATTTATAGATCATATCTATTTTAACACACAAGAGTCTTCAAAGTGTTCACAACATTTGTTACTCAACCATATCAACATTGCACAGGTTGCTTAAACCTGTCCCCTTTCTTATGTTTATGTCAAACATACACAACAACTTAGGGCCCATTATGAATGTTAAGTGTTCAGGTGGCAGGAAATGAACAAGAAGTGAGTGTTCACTATGTCTTTCTAATTATCAAAATGTTCTTCAGGCTGAAGCTTTGTGTCAGGAATCCATCCCCCTTCTTTCCCCAGCCACCGCTCAGCATCATTTCTTCCCAGGGGAGGTGCTCCCAGTAACCCCTGCATCCCTAGCAGACCCTGGTGTGGAGCACCTGGGTGAGGGTGCTGCATGGCACAGCTCCTTCCTCCTCCCTTTGAAATGTATGTCTTTAACAATATCCCAAGGGGTCCATGACTGATGCTGCCAGGGCTGCCTATTTTTGATGTGATTATCCAGGGCTGGAGGGAGGTCCAGGCTGGCTGAGTTGCTGGACCTGAAATCTCTGAGACATTCTAGGGCAGCTGTAGTACCTGCCCTTGACTTATCTAGGGTCTCTTGCCACAGGCAGTCTCACTGCAGCCATCCCTGGACTTCACTGAATTCCTGAAGATCCAGGACACAGTCAGGCCACCTTCTTTAGTGACACTCTGTACAAAAACCCCCTTAAAAGACATAAGGCTTGGCCAACCTGCCCAAGTCAGGATCTCAGCCCATTTTATTTTTCAATTTTTGATTGGACTCTTACCAATAGCCAGATATTAGCAGCATGGATGGCATACCTAATCTTAGTCTATTAGAAGTAGAAAATATATACAAGTGCATAGATAGGTAGATAAAAGATAGATAGATGATAGATAGATAGATAGATAGATAGATAGATAGATAGATAAACACAGAGACCAAAACAAAACACTTGAAAGCCATTTCTATTATATTCTTTTCCTAAGGCAGGGACAAGACAATTTGCTTTCCCATTTTGATTCCTATCCCATTTCATTATTGACTAGAAATGGCTTTTATGGATGGTAAAAATCATCTTGCATCTGCATTGTGCCATTTAGCAGTGAAGGACTCTTTGTGGTCACATTTACATGGAAACCATGACCTTAGAGAAGCCCCTCATTTGGGTTTCCATTAATATATGTCTCCTGACAAAAAACAGTGATGAGCCAAACTGCACCTCATTACGTCCACCTGCGAATTATTATGTACACATATCTAAGTTCATTCTGGTGTTGCTATCTAATGTGACGGCCCCTTCCCGTTTTTTTTTAGACAAAGCACAGAACTGTTATGGTCCTTGCAGTGTTTTTCAAATGCATTGTTCATGTGTGTGTGTGCGCGCGCACACACACACACACACACACAGCTTTTAGGGATGGCACTCTGGCAGTTAGAATGTCTAGGATGGGTGTGTCTTCCCTGTGTTTTATCTTAGCAAGTGGGTCCCTGTCACCAGGGAAACAGCCCTGGCTTTCATCTGTGAGGACATCATGAGCAGTGTCTCAGCAAAGGGGGAAGAACAGAAATGTTTTATTCTCCTCCCAAAGACTACCTTCATCAGAATCAACTCTGGCCCTTATTAAAAACGCAGATTGAGGGAATTCCCTGGTTGTCCAGTGGTTAGGACTCAGCACTTTCACTGCCGTGGGCCGGGGTTTGATCCCTGGTCGGGGAACTAAGATCCCGCAAGCCCAGAGGCAGGGCCAGAAAACAAAAACAAACAAAAAATGCAGATTGATGGACCAAAAGACAGACCCATTAAATCAGAATTGTTGATGGTGAGACCTGGGAAAAAGAAGCTATCACAAGTACTGCGGGTTCTTCTGATGCACACTCAAGTGTGAGAACCACTGTCCTACAATCTGCCATCAGTAATCCTGGCTCCCTACTTCCCCAAACTTAACTGGGATGGCAGCCAGGGGCCAGGAAGCAGCTGCCAAATGCAGCCTAGTTTTCTGCCGCAGAAGCCCAACAGTGGATTTCAGCCCTCACACTCTCCTTATATGATAGACACTGGAAGACAATTGTATTGTACTAGCTCGGTGGTTTCTCTATACCACATCTTTTTCAAGCTCCTTGTAATGACATAAATAGCATCTGAACACATTCTCCTGTTTAACAGACATAAAACAGAAAAGCCTAAAATCCCACTCTGTCTCTCAGAGGTTACACGTGTCCTTTCTCTGTGCACTTACATGCATATATCTGAACCCAGAGAAAAGTATTGATGGACATTTAGGTTGTTTGCCACTTTTTGTTATTACAAACCTCACTATAATAAAGATAATAAAGATGTTCCAGGTCAAAGAGTACAAACTTCCAGCTATAAGATGAATAAATTCTGGGTGTCTGATGTACAGCATGGTGATTATAGTTAATAATACTGTATTATATACTTGACAGTTGATAAGAGGCTAGATCTTAAATTTGTTCTCACCACAAAAAAGAAAGGGTAATTATGTGACGTGATGGAGGTGTTAGCTAACACTATAGTGGTAATCATTTTGCAATATATAAGTATATCAAATCAACTAGTTGTGCACCTTAAACTTACACAAGGCTATATGTCAATTATATCTCAATGATGCTGGAAAAAAGATTCCATATACTTATATTTGGGTTGAGAATAAAGCATATTGTGAGTGATGATGTTTTCTAGCTGACCATCATATTCTTATATTGCTCTATATTCATTAGTTATTTTGCAAAACCTCAAGATTCAAAATTCAGAGAAATTAAAATAAAATAAAATAAACATGTTCCCATATGCCTTCTTAGAGAGATTTCTCCAAGGAGCCATTCAGCAAAGGAAAATTTATAAGTCACAAGATATGACCCAATTCAAACTTATCAGCACTGCAGGGGACTCTCTTTTGCTTCATGAATTATAACAGTTTATTAACTACAGCATGCGTTCTTATAATGGCCAGGTGAGGGTGGAAAGGAAATGTGGCATTTTCCATGGATGTTGGGAAAACCCCCAAACACCCCAACCTGCTTTTTCCTGCTTGTTCCCCTTCCTACAGCCCATTGCCAACCAGGGCCTGACGATGGCTGCTGGGAAGGACAAATTTTCCTGGGGCAGGGGCGTGGTTGGGAGAACATTGGCTCAGCCGGCAGGAGCTGTGTAAAGTGCAAGCATTGGCCTAAGTAAGGTACTGCTTTCCACTTGGTTCTGGGCTCAGCAGAGGGACCTCTATTTTAATATGTTGTTGAAATGAGGCACCCGTGGGGTACATCACTGAAGCTCATAACCCCATGACGAATAAAATGTCTGAGGCCAAAATCTAAGCCACTGGAGTCCTGGACCAGGTGGAGTCCACAGGACAGGCTGGGGCCATCACCAGCCAGGATTTTGTAGCAGTGAGCTGGGATGAGTAGGAGCAGACAGCTTGAAGAGATATAAGAGGAAGGCAAGCCTTATGCTCTTAGACCCATGACTCAGGACACTGGGTGCAAATTCCTGCACAGAAAATAACTACTGGAGTCACCCAGAGCAAGCCCTACCCAACTCGGGATCTCCGTGTCCTCATCAGTAAAGCAGGTTTGGGAAGGAGAACCAGACAATCCCAAAGGTCTCCACAAGCTCTGATAGTCCAGGAGCCCAAGTCTGTGGGCCTGAGAGAGTCATGTCAACTGTCTACACGCCTGGATGCCATCACTCACTTGGCTGCACACACCTGGATGACACTATCTGTCCACACATCTGGATAACACCACTTGTCCCTGGTTCCTCCTTAATGAAAGATGGTCTACCTTCTAGCCAATGCACCTGGACATCCTTTTACAGTTTCACTTTAGTTTTCCTCTCCACACACTGGCCTTCTTACAAATCTAGGAAATAACCTTAGACCCTTGGAGTCGAACTTCCCTGAGGGAAGATTCTCTGAAGGAAATAATTTAGTCCACGTGTACCCCTCACAACATTTCAGCTCTCAAGACATAAGCAGCGTGAGGAAAGTCAGCCTGTGTAATTGCTGCAGGCTTCAGAGTTTAGTAAGTTGAGTTTTGTTTGATTTTCATGATTCACCAGATCCAATCAAAAGAATTACGTATTCAGGGCCTTCCCTGGTGGCGCAGTGGTTAAGAATCCACCTGCCAATGCAGGAGACACGGGTTCGAGCCCTGGTCCATGAGGATCCCACATGCCGTGGAGCAGGTAAGCCCATGCGCCACAGCTGCTGAACCTGCGCTCTGGAGCCCGTGAGCCACAACTACTGAGCCCACGAACCGCAGCTACTGAAGCCCACACGCCTGGAGCCCGTGCTCCGCAACAGGAGAGGCCACCGCAATGAGAAGCCTGTGCACCGCAACGAAGACTAGCCCCTGCTCGCCACGACTAGAGAAAGCCCGAGCGCAGCAACAAAGACCCAACGCCACCAAAAATAAATAAATAAATAAAATTATTAAAAAAGAAAAGGAATTACATATTCATTCTCACTCTTCATGCGTTTTCCGGCCGTGTAAAGTCTCTGCTGGTTTCAATGATGCTTTCTTTTTTCTTTTTTTTTTTTTTTTTTTGTGGTACGCGGGCCTCTCGCTGTTGTGGCCTCTCCCGTTGCGGAGCACAGGCTCCGGACGTGCAGGCCCAGCGGCCATGGCTCACGGGCCCAGCTGTTCTGCGGCATGTGGGATCTTCCCGGACCGGGGCACGGACCCGTGTCCCCTGCATCGGCAGGCGGACTCTCAACCACTGCGCCACCAGGGAAGCCCTCAATGATGCTTTTGCATGCAAGATTTTTTAACAATCGTAATAGTCTATCTACTGTTCTCCCAGCTACTCCCCTTTCATATCACAAGTTTCAAAAACACACTTAAGGGATATGCTGGGCTTTTTTCCCTTAAATCAAACCCACAAAATTAAACATAGTTGGAGAGGTCCCTGAGATATTTCTTATGCAAGTCTCCTCATTACCAAAAAACAGAAAACACACAGGACACAAGGCAATAAGGTGCTTTCCTAGAAACTGTCCTGTCATAAGTCAAATGCTCAAGCAGCTGACAATCCTGGGAAAATATTAGGACTTGAGACCTTCTTGCTTTCACTTCCTTGTTTTATTTTTTTCAGTTGTATTTACTGATCTGTCAGACATGGGTTTAAATATTTTAGAGGCTTGCTACTCAAAGTACGGTCCATGGACCAGCAGCAGTAGCAGCATCACTTGGGATTTGTTAGGATTAGAATCTCAGCCCCCACCCCAGACCTCCTGAATCAGAATTGCATTTTCACAAGATCCCAGGTGATTGGTGTGCACGTTTCAGTTTGAGAAGCACTGTGCTAGAAGCTTCTCCATCTTGCCTTCAGTTGGGTTCTCAGAATCATATCCCTCATCTTCCATCTGAGCAGATACACCAGTACCATTTAGGAAAACCCCTCTAATGTAGCTCAGGCCAATAATCAGGCCCTGAAAAGACCTGAACTGTTTAGAGTTTCCCCTGACTTTGTCTTGGTCTTGTGAATGGAAATGTCTCACCCCGCTGCAGACCCCACACAGCATTTTGTGTCTCACTGCTGAGAGTACCATGTCCCTGAGTCACCGGCTCCACTCAACCAAGCTCTGGTACCGCAGAATCCATCCAGGGCACCCAGGTGCTTCCCAAGGAGCCCAGGAAAAAAGAAAAACATGGAACTCAGGGTAAAAGGGGTTTTTACAGGTGAGGAGACTGAGGCCAGGCAGAAGGACAGGCCAAGGTCGCCCAGCCACTCAGTAGCACAGCAAGACCATGCCCCAGCTCTCTGGAACTCACACTCAGTGCTTTTTCCTCTGGGTGGAGGGTGTTCTCGTGACACTAATGACCACCTGAAAGAGGAACCAATTCATCTGGTTTTCCAGAACTTTCTGATCTGTCTCTTCTATTCATTCAAAATTGAAAACCACGCTGGCTGTGCAGACACAATAATAAAAATAGAGAAAATGAGCTGTGCTCAGAGGCCAAGTTTGTTCACTCCTAACTCACCTCCTTCGCCTGGGCTGTGCCCTGCTCCCCCCGACCCCACCTCATAAGTAAGGGCATCGTCAACCATGTTTAGCTTTTAAAATCCTGTTTATGTTATAAAACCAAGAAAAAACGGACCACTTCTCCCCACTTCAGGCCCACACTGACCTCTTCCTCTTCCGAACTCCTCCGGCTCCAGCTGCCCCTCCAGTTCTGGGTCCCGCCCGCACTTGAAGGCACTGCTTTCTCCTTCCCCTAGGTTTCATTTGTTGGGCTGATTGCCCCCGTGAGACCAGCCAGGGATGATGATTCATCCTTCTGCTCCCCACGGCATGTGGTAGGTTCTGGTTAAGTTACATCCAGATGAAGGAGACTGACAACTTCCCAAATTAGTTGAAGCAGGAGCAGACCATTAAGACAGATGTTGGTTCCAGACAGTGGGGATGAGACAAGAAAAAAAGGTTTCCCGGGAGATAGAGTGAGACAGGATCTTGTCTGCTTTATAAATTCAACCTTTGCCTTTTTCCTTCAATTCCTCGAAGGCAGAGCCTTGATTTTACAGGAGAAAGAATTGATTTGTACAATGTCTGTTCACCTTCCTTTTTTTTTTTCACTGAAAATGGCCTATGAGCTGAAACAGACACTACTGGGGAGGAGTCCGACCTGGAGCAGAGAGCAGGTGGGCTTTGCTTTCCCTGAGACATTTAAAAAGAAACTAGAGAAAGCCTGCACGCAGCAACGAAGACCCATTGCAGCCAAAAATAAATACATTAGGGCTTCCCTGGTGGTGCAGTGGTTGAGAGTCTGCCTGTCGATGCAGGGGACGCAGGTTCGTGCCCCGGTCCAGGAGGATCCCACATGCCGCGGAGCGGCTGGGCCCGTGAGCCGTGGCCGCTGAGCCTGCACGTCCGGAGGCTGTGCTCCGCAGCGGGAGAGGCCACAACAGTGAGAGGCCCGCGTAAAGCAAAAAAAAAAATTAAATTAATGAATTAATTCTTTTTAAAAAATCCCTCATTTAATTCCTTCATAAATTGAAAGGATAAGTGCTCTCATGCTGTACAGTTTGGGGTTAAGAGTATAGATTATGGAGCCAGACTGCTGAGGTCAAATAGAGGCTCCACTACAGACCAGATATGTGACTATGGGCTGTCACTTAATCTCTAGGTGGGCTCAGTTTTCCTGTCTCTAAAATGGACATAGTAATTTTTGTACCCATCTCAGAAGATTGAATGACTAAAGTGCTTAGAATAGCACCTGGCACCGAGTAAGCACTCAGTAAATATTAGCTCCAGCTATCCACACTTTACAGATGAAGAGTGTGAGAGGGGCAGAAACTCAAAGCTTGGTTCCTAGAATTCTCCCCATCTTCCCTTAAGAGCCCAGCCCATCTGCTCAAGGCCAGATCCACCCAGCTGGAGCATCTCAGTGCCAGTGTCAGCCACCTGCCCAAACAGTCAGCCACCTCCGTCTAACTCAATCCACGCATAACTCCTTCTACTATCATGGGATTCTTTTAGAAATATTAACTAGATGTATTTTTATTTCCTGAATCCTTGTTGCTTTTTAGCATACAATCAAGAAATAAAGCCTCAGGGGTGAAGAGCAATGTAATTATGACAAAGATTAAACCAGTATTTAAAGGCTAATTTTGATGTGTACCTTGAGCAACAAAAATCAGAATAATATAATATAAGCAGGTTGAGAGCGTGGATGAAAGCATACTCTGATTCTAGACCACAATAGGAAATACTCTCAAGTTCAGTTGAAAACACTGTCTGGAAACATAATATGCTTTTCTTTTCTGTGGTTAAATAAAAATCTAATTAAGTCATAGAACTTGCCCTGGAGAGCTCCAACGATGCCATGATGTGATTTAATAAAGAGGAAAATGTGTAAGTGCGGTGGGCACACACAGATGCAAGCCATCAAGACATGGCGTTGCTGAGATTAACATAAAACTGGTATCGAGCACATTCTACACATTTTAAGACTATTGCCAAACTGTGTAAAAAGACCAATGCTTCTGAGACTCCTCTGGTGGCGCGGTGTTAAGGAATCTGCCTGCCAATGCAGGGGACACTTGTTCAAGCCCTGGTCGGGTTAGATCCCACATGCCGCGGAGCAACTGAGCCCGCACACCGCAGCTCGCCGCAAATAGAAAAAGCCCGCACACAGCAACGAAGACCCAACGCAGCCAAAAAAAAAAAAAAAATTTTTTTTTAATTAAAAAAAAAAAACAATGCTTCCTAAACAATTTAAAATACCAGTAGCACAAACACTCATTTTCAAATGAGGTCAGATCTCAGTTTTGTTTCTTCCCACTCAAAGATAAGGGAACACACATAAACAAACAAACAAACAAACAAAAACAAACACAAACAAACCCAGAAGGGCTTCCCTGGTGGCGCAGTGGTTGAGAGTCCGCCTGCCAATGCAGGGAACACAGGTTCGTGCCCCAGTCCGGGAAGATCCCACATGCCGCGAAGCCGTGGCCGCTGAGCCTGCGCATCCGGAGCCTGTGCTCCGCAACGGGAGAGGCCACAACAGCGAGAGGCCCGCGTACCGCAAAAAAAAAAAAAAGATAAGGGAAGACAAACGTGGAGTGGCATATTAGTTTTCAAGGGCCCCAGTTCCAGGGTAGAGAATCTTTTCCTCAGGCTGGTGGCAATTTCAGAGGAAAAGGTGGGAGGGGGGTTTTCTGGCTGCAAGCCCAGCCTGACTCACTGTGAGGGGTAGTTACCAAGAAAATGAACACCTGTCAGACAACATTAATAATAATTATGAGGAGGAGGATGACGATTAGTGGAAGAATAGGGTGTGAGTTTAAGGAGATGGTTGTCGCATGATCTCACTTATTTACTTAACACTCAGTTTGACCTGGAGCCAGGAAGAAACACAGTGGGAAAAGTAGTGTTTATATGATAAAAAGAAGGCACATCTAGGAGGAAAAGTTCATGGCACTGAGGTCCTTCTGGTTAAAGAAACAAAGTAGCAATCAGCAAGGCTTGGGGCAGAGAAGGGGAGAGACTGAGGGTGTTCCGGAGACCAAGCTCACTCTGCTTGCCACACGACAGGCCAATGTGCCAATAAATCGGAGGCGAGGTGTTGAGACAAGGACTATGACTTTATCTGGAAAACCGGCAGACCCAGAAAGTGGCAGACTATTGTCTCCGAATAACCATCTTCTGGGGTTTGGATGCCAGTTTATTTTACAGCACAGAGAGGGGGAGGAGATGAGGAAGTAAAGTAAAAAGGCCATAAGTTTTGCAAATATCCCCTGGAATGGCCAGCCTTGGAGAGGGGATGTGTTCATTTTTTTTTTTTTTTCTTATAGCCATCCCCAGGTGGAACAGGGTCCGGATGTTTCCCTGAACAAAGGCACTTTGGATTAACTTTCAGGCAGAGGGGCAGGGTTCCCTGAGGCAGGCCATTATGTATAGACAGTATCCTTTTAGTGAACAAAAGCAGCAGAAAGCAAAGGTTAAAGTAAAAGAAACAGATCCAACACGTCCGATTAGGCTCTTCCCTGTAACAAGGGGTCCAAGAAAATACATTAATAAGATTATCTTGGACATGAAGTTTCCTACAAATACACTTGTCATTGACATATATTTATTCATAAGAATATAGCAATATAGCAGAATTCTTTTATTCAAGACTATTCTTTTTGCATGTATTTTCCTTGAATATGTTTTTGAATGAGTTAATTTTATTCAATGACTAGATCATCTTAAGGCTATGGTCTTAGGAATATGTTCTTATAAATATATTCATGATTCCTCATGTTTTAGTCTTTTCCTCTGGGGTCCCCAGCTTTCTTCCCTCATCATTAGTCTCTGTTCTTCAGGCTCTGGCTTTGCTAACAGGGACTGAAGGCAAAAACAGACTGAATATTCCTTAAAATACTTCCATGAAGACAGAAAGAAAAAGAAAATCAGTAAATTAAAACCACCTTGTTTTATCTTTTTATTTTAATTTTTCAGTCAATGTGGGGATTGACAGTGGCCATTCAGCAAATCGGTTATCTGTGAATTAACCTGATGGCAGGTCATGTGGAAAAGATACAAAGATGCGAGAAGTTTCAGTCAAGTCACAATGAACTCACTGTGTTAGGTGGTATCAAGGTCATTAGAAATAAGTTAGTAGTCGACTAATTAAAAAGCTACATATATTTAGATGACATTATGAAAAATAATAATAACCCTTCCCACTGACCATGGTTGACTGAGTCGGACGTGGCCAGCTGACCCAAGCAAGGCCAATCGGAATTCTTTCCTAAGACTTTTCAAATTGAAATGGAGAAAGGGAATGAGCCCTCTTAAGATTGAGCCCTTAAGAAGTAAGACAGGTGTAGGGGAAGAAAAAAATTTCCTCAACCCTCTTAGGGTCCCTGGCTGGGTCTAAAAATTAAACTGACAAAGATCAACAGGACAAAAATGTACACATTTTACTGAATTTTTACATGTACATGGGAGCCTTCACAAGAGAATGAAGACCCAAAGGAGTGTCCAGAGCAAGAAGCTTTTATACCTTTTAGACAAAAAAACAATAAATTTGTGAACAATTGACAAGAAAAAAGGCTTGGGTTAGGGCTGATAAACCATGACTAAGTAGCTAGGAAGATAAGGGTTGGTTAACAAGGTTTGTTTGTACAGATTTCTCAGCCCCAAATTCCTGTGTCTGGTGATAAGGATGTCTCCTGACTCCTCGTGCAGGGAGGGTACCTTCCACTTGGGGGATTTGTTTCAGGGAAGAAGAATGAAGGTGGAAGGGGTCAGAGTGACCTGCCTGCTTCTGTAGTTTTTTGTTGTTGTTGTTTTTTTAATTCCTTCAGCTTAAGCTATTCAATATGCCAAGGAGGCATATCTTGGGGTAGTGTGTCCCGAAGGAATTCCATCACAGGGAATCCTGGGCAAGGCTGTTTCCCACTAAGTGAAATAAGACCCCAACTGAATGGAGCTGAGTGGCAGAGAGTAGCTAAGAACTTGGAGCAAGAGAGAGTCTTGACAGTGTCCAAGCACCTGGTTCACACTCTTCCTGAAGTCCAGATGCACCCTGGCCCTGCCCACATGGGTCAGGACATGCTTGGAATGAGACTTGGAAGATGAGAAAGACTGAGAGAGAAAGAAACACAAAGACCTGGAAGATCAGAGTCACCCAGCCCAGAAGTGCCAGTGGTGCAGGTGGCTGAGCAGAGTTTGGGCAAAGAGGGTCAGATGTACAGAAAAGGCAGGCTGGGGAGGCAGGGCCAGATCTGGAAGGAACCTGTAAGCCAGGGTGAGGAGTTGGAGCTTTATTCTCTAGGCACTGGGACCCAATGACAGGTCTTAAGTAGGGGCATGAAGCTCGTTCCAGTGGGAGTACGGAGGGAAAATTGAAGGGGGATAGGTAGGACCTGGGGTGCCCATCGGGAGGCTGCTGCAGAGGTACAGGTGAGAGGGGTTGAGAACCCAAGCAGGGCAGGAGAGCCACTAACTCCCAGTACCAGCCGTTCAGCCCTTCCCACAAGCGAGTGTGGCTGGGGCTGAGGGGAGTGGGGAATCAAAGGGACGGGGACTAAGTAGCAGCCTTCTGGATTGTTCCACATGGTACCCCGGGGGAACCTAGAGCACACATGCCCACCCTTTGCCCACCTTGGGTTCCTCAAATGCTAGGTTTCCTCCAAATACGCACAAGGTAGCAGGTGGGGCTCCATGACCTGATATTTAATCCATGGCCCCTATCGGGGTCCACAGGGGAAACAGCAGCTCCCAGGAGGGTGCTCCCTCTCTCTCCTGGACACACGGGCTCCTAACCTATTAATCGCCTTCATGATTCCCTCTTTTGTCTACTCCACAAACCATTCCAAATTCCTGTGCCCAGGCAGTCCTCCCAAAGTGGAGACACCCACCCACGTGGGGCCTTGCCCATAAATACAGCTCACTTCCCTGACTTTGTTTCTCCTCACTTGATGCCAGGTGATAACATGGGGACCTGTTGCCAGGACGATGGAGTATGGCGTCGGGATCTATTAACTCTGGTACGCGCTCTGATTTGTGCCATGTCCTTGGTCACTGGCAGGATGCAAACCGCTGCCGCCATCCCACCAGAACGGTCTCCTCTCATTTCACCTCCTCTTTCTCCAGGTTCCCTCTCTCCTTGCCCTCAAGATCTGAGGGACTTGGGGCTTCCCTGGTGGTGCAGTGGTTGAGAGTCCGCCTGCCGATGCAGGGGACACGGGTTCGTGCCCCGGTCCGGGAAGATCCCACATGCCGCAGAGCAGCTGGGCCCGTGAGCCATGGCTACTGAGCCTGCGTGTCCGGAGCCTGTGCTCCGCAACGGGAGAGGCCACAGCAGTG